>JAVTVJ010001111.1:0-10950 GCA_034509425.1 Eopsaltria australis | reverse complement strand
CCGACCAGTAGGGTGATGGTGTTTGAGGGATCCACCATGGCATCGTTGGTGGGTACCATCCCCACGGCGGAGGAGTTGGTGGCGCTTGCGGTTGTGGTGCTGGTGGGAAAGACTTGGCAGAATTGTTAGCTTGAGTCTTATTCTTATTTAGTTTTGGTTTTTTACAGTCCTTTGCAAAATGTCCAGTTCCATTACAATTGAAACACTTTTGTTCTTGTTGACCTGCATTTGTCTTTGATGTCTCATTAGTATATTGAGTTTCTACTGGATATGTCACTTTACATTTATGTCCACACATTTTTGATTCATTCCCTGGTACACGTGGTTTAATTTGTGCACACTTTTCTGTAATTTGCTCAATCGTTGGTGGGGGGTCAATGGGAAACATCTCAATAACTCGTTTACACTGTTCATTCGCATTTTCTTTAGCTAAATCAGTTAGCATTTCTCTCAGCATCACTGGATTGCTGATAGCTTTACTCATCGCCTCCCTGAGGCGATCCACAAAGGCTGTGAAATTCTCATCCGGGCCTTGCCGGATCGTTGTGTAACTAACTGGAGGCCCCATGTCAATAGACATGGTGAACAAAATGTTTTTTGCTGCTAACTGTACATCCCTTAGTATTTCCTCTGGAATGTTATTTGCTTGGTCACGAGGTTTGGATTGATTCCCCTCCCCCACAAGATGGTCTATAGTAATATTGGCTTTATTTGGGTCACCTTTATATGATTCAAGCAACTGTGTTAATTCTCTTCTCCATCTTTTGTCCCATATCCAGTAGTGACTCTCAACTAAAAGACTTGACATCAGCGTTTTGATGTCATCAGGTACTAAGACAGATGTTTTAAAGGTTGCATTTATAAGTCCATTAAAATATGCTGAATCTCTTCCAAATTCTTTTGAGGCTTTACAGATTTCTTTTATCGTTTGTTGTGGGAGAGGCTCCCATCTGGGATTGGCACCTGTCCTATTGTATGTCACTGGTGCTACAATGGGTGTGGGCAAGGCTGCTGCCAAGGCTTGTTGGCTATAGGCTTCAGGCACACCCCCTTCCGGTGTAGACCCGTGGGAACCGAAAGCCTGGGCGTGGGAAAGTGGAAGGGGGGCGGGGTTCCCCGGGGAGGAGACAGGGAGGTGGGCGGGGTGCGCGACGGCAGGGGTGGAGGGTGTTGGGGGGTGGAGCTGGGAAGGAGGGAGGGGACCCGTAGGATTGACATCGCCGGCCGCAGAGGGTGGGACCGACGCGTGACCAATCGACGCCAAGGGGGTAGGGCTAGGGAAGGGGGTTAGGGGGTTCCCGCCGCGATCTCCCGCGCATGCGCCCTGAATTCCGCATTGCGGCAAAACTAATTCAATGGTATACCGTGGCGCAGTGAAAATTCCCCTGCCGCCATCTCCCGATGGCGCAGTAAGAATTCCCCCGCCGCCATTTCCCGATGGCGCAGTAAGAATTCCCCCGCCGCCATCTCCCGATGGCGCAGTAAGAATTCCCCCGCCGCCCTCTCCCGATGGCGCAGTAAGAATTCCCCCGCCGCCATCTCCCGATGGCGCAGTAAGAATTCCCCCACCGCCGTTCCCCGATGGCGCGGGTTTAAATTCTATTAAACTATTATAACGTGGGGAGGGACACACAACCGGTGCAACTGGGGACGGAGGGAAAGGAATAAGGGCTGGGGTGGGATCTGTTTTGGGTGGATCCGTCCCAGGACAGAAGGGGTCGGTGGGATCACGAACAGAATCGGAGCTTCTGTGGCTCCGGATTTCTCCCTCACGCTGCTCGCTAATGAGGGGTATCCTGCCGTTTTCCACACCGGAGGGAAGAGGGATCGTGTTAGTGGCATTAGGTTCACTTTTCGGAGAAGGGGGAACAGCTTTATCTAAACCAGAACTCTTCTCCCCGTTGTTAGATAAAACTCGATAAATCGCGATTTGTAACCCGAAAAAGTTCTGAACTGCAAATCGCCCCTCGCTGTCACATTCGTTTAGTTTAAATCCTACACGATCCCAAAATTCTAAAGTAAAAACCTCTTTTGGTGCTTCAAAAGAAACATTTTTGATTACCCACTTTACAAATTTCCGTAATAACTTTTTGTCAAATTTTTCCCCTGAAGTAACTAACTGAACTTTTAAACCATAATAAATAAATGAAAGCTCCTTTTCCCTCTTAGCAAGGTGGTTGCCCATCCTTACTATAGAAGAAAACTCCCCCACCTTAAACTTAAAAAAAACCGCGGCGGAACAAAGTCCAAGCACTCACTTGCTCTGCGAATTCTTCTCCGAATTCTTTTTCGCCGGCTTCTTCAAATTCCCCTCTCTTCTCGAGGGTCCCCTCTCTTGTCGAGGACAAACCGCCAAAAGAAATCCAAAGAAATGGGGGGGCCTTTGTGGAGTGAGCTGCTTTCCCGCTCCCGGAGCCGGGGGTCGCAGCTCGACCTGCAGAAGCTGCTTTCTTAAACGAAAGGCGGTTTCGCAGGGAGTGGCCCGCAACGGCGTCTTCGCTGCTGGTAGCGAGCTGTCTTTCGTGGTTCCTCCAGGAACCACTCACGTTGGGCGCCAACTGTAAAGTTTTATAATATTTTTCGGTGTAATACCTACTCGTCCTCCGATCCCAGGCATGGTGCCTCTGCTCGGTGGTTGCCTTCCTCACCACTGTGCTACCTCAACCCCCTGTCCGTTAGGATGAGAGCTGAGGGAACCCCGAGGATTCCACACAGGGAGGAAGGCGTGGAGGGTCGTCTTGGGTTTGGTTCAGGAGGAATCACAAAGGCAGGAGCGACTCTAAGCTTCAGGCAACAGAGAAGTTTATTCCCTGGAACCCCAAAGTCAAACCCCGACTAGCTCTCGACAGCAACTTATGTAGTACAATAAACAACCAATCAGGGTAAAGGCTTGGGGTGGTGTAGTGGTTTCAGTTCGCCTATTCAGGTTTGTGGCTAAATGCTAGCACACTTACTTAAATTTACTTGATTGCTTGTTGTGAGATAAGGATTAGGAGTAGGCAAAGCAGGCTCAAACTTTATAAAGTACAAAGAAGTTTTATTAATATATCTAAGACAAAGGGAAAAAAAAAAAAAAATTCAAGAAAAAACCAGAACAAACTCCCCAGACCACCCCTCCTTCCCCACCTCTCCATTTCATTCTCCCTGACAACATACAAAAGACCACACTTCGACCTCCAGTCAGTTTACCACCTCAGAAACAGCTCTTGTTCCAGTTCATTTAGGGAGAGAAGTTTCTTTTGCTTACACCATGGATCTTCTGTAAGAAAAATACAGTTTTTATGGGTCTTCTGCCTCACCATTAACCGCCGCCCGGAGTAAAGTCCAGCTTAATGGTGGATCTCTCCCACACGAGTAGCCTTCCCACAGCCACTATGGTGGGTTATGAACAGTCCACAGGGTACCTGTTTTAAGGATGCTTAGTTCAATTGCAGCCACAAAGAAAATCCCTTCTTCTGTGCTTAGCAACACAGGTTCTTCTGACAACTCAGGTTCTCTAGCATTCTCCCCCGGACCAGGGCTCTGGGTCACAGCCTCTCCTCTCTCTTGGTTCTGGTTTCTCATCAGGCTGTACTTTTTCAACACTTACTTGTCTGTACTTAGGTATTTCAGTTCATTGGCTGCAATAAGAACCTCACATCCCCCTTTGGACTATATCTTCATATATTACAGAGAATTTATTACCTCAGTCCCCAACCATGGTTCTCCAAAAGAGTTTTCAGCTTCACTCTTGAAGCAACTTCCCATGCACCCCCTTTTTAGTATCAGTTCTGCTTTCTTCACTGACTGTAAAGTCTTTGCGCTGCACTATGTAGATGTCCTCACTCGTTCCTCTCTCTGCGAGGAAGGATGGGTGTCTGTGAGTTTAGTCCAGGCATGGAGAGAGTTAATCTCTGTCTCTCTCTCTCCGGCAGTGTGAGGATCACGTGCTCTTTGCTGGGCTGCTTGAACAGGTCCGAGCTGAATGCCAGACGCTCTCAGAGTCTCTCTGCTTGGCTCGGCCAAGCTGGCTCGGCCTGCTGGGGCCATCTGGGCCCGGGGTGACAGGGCAGGGCCTGGCCCGAGCTGGATAGAGTCCGGCCCGGTCCTTGCCTGGCCCGGAGCAGGGGCCTGGCTCTCCCTCTTGTGTAGCTGGCACACCGGCTGAGCTGTATCTGCTGAAGATTCCAGCCGTTCCTCCCCCATGCCTGCCCGGCTGCAGCGGCACGGCTGCCATAAAACCTCCCTTCCCCCCCCCCATCCCTCCTTCGGAAGGAGGTGGGGGGGGGCCTTACCAGCGAGAGAAGCAGGAGCTGCTCCTCTCCACACAGCAGCAGCAGGTCCAAAGAGGAAGAGCGTCAGAGGGTCTCTGCTTATATATGGTTTTTTCCTCGAAGGCGGATCAACTTTTTAATTGGTTTACCTACCTATCAACCCTTAAAACTACCTGATTATTGGCTCTCTCTCGCAGGAAGGAAGTTGTATTCCTTCCTGCAGCACAGATCACTTCCTAAATTTTGACCCCTCTGGCCTAAACCAGGACAGGTGGGATTAAGGCGGGAGCTTTCAACAGCAGCAAATAATATAGAAACAGGGGAGTGGTTTGGGGATAACAACAAATCATAAACAGGGGTACAGAGAACTTTCCAGAACAACCTGTCAATCACCTGTGTGATAGACAAATAACATATTCAATAGGAACAAGGGGTGTCAACTTTGGGTGTTAACTGGGGTGTGACTACAACCAGGCTAAACCATGGATGTTTTTATAGCAGGGGGGCGACTCCCCGATGGACCAATCCACCAGGAAGTCCTCAAGCCCCTAGGTCTCGTTTCTATATTGACAACTGCCACAGTTGAGGGGACAGACACAGGCAGCAATAATGCTACTGGTAGAAAAGCAAGAACTCTGCCCCTTGCCCCATTCAGAGAGGGCAGTCATGGGGCACCTTTGGCTTGCCAAGCCTTAAACACAGAGTTCCCAGGCAGGAGTGCATTACAGGCTATAAAAGAAAGCTGTGTTTGAGAACATGGGAGTGCTATAAAAGATGTGGGGTTTGGCTACATGTATTCCTGTCCTTATCTGTACCACTGCTCATGAAATGCTGCCTATCCACATTTAGTGTTTGAATGTATTTCAGTTGGTGTTTATCACCTTTTATGTCTGGATGTGTAGAAAATGTGGCATTTTGAGATCTAGTTAAATGAGAGAAAACAGGGATATAAGTAGGTCAAGAGGCCACAGGAATACTGGTTCTTACTGTTGTGATTTATCTTTGGGGCCAATCTGCTGTTGAAACCTTAAGGACCTCTGCTCTCTGTGACACCATTCTGGTGATAGAAAAGCAAACAATGCAAAGTGCAAAGTCGTGAGGCAGGGAAAGAAGTGGCCATACCCTTTTGCTCACCATCTTTGCAGAGCAGCCTTATAAATCTAACAAGAATAACCCCTTATTTTTATGTAGGGCCCTTTTGATATTCATGAACAATACAGATTTTATCACACAAATGTAGTTTGTGTTAAATGTGCCCCAATGATTACACCTGGCAGGCTTTGGCACATTATTTTACTATTTGTTGATCTTTACTGCTATATTCCTCAGCTCCATCTTGGAATGTGTGCCCCATATTAGCAGGCAAATGAAATACTCACTCTAGTCAAGTGTAAACAAATTATTCCTTCCTGACTGTGAAAGCTGTGAAGAAACCTGGAATGTAGTATGTAATTAAAAATACATGTTTTAGATAAACACAGCAGCTCAGTGTTTTTACTGTGTTCATCTCAAATATGCCATCTGTGGACGATGAGGGAGGGAGCTATATATAGAAGTGGGCTCACTGTGTACAGACTTCCTTAATTTTATGGCACTACAAACGCATTGACATTTCCCAGTGGCTTAAAAGAGGCAGAAAATTACAGTCCCACTTTCCTGGTATGTGCTCTGTTAAACAATGCCTTAGGAAAAGTGAGATTTTCTTTTTAACCTATTGCAGCATGAGGGGAAGAATAAAGAAATAAAATACCCAGATTTCTCAGAGCCTGTGGGCAAAGCCAGAGCAGGAGATTCAGATTGGAAAGAGCTGTATAAAGGTTGTCTGTGTATTTATTGTTCTTTTTTTTTTTTTTTTTTTTTTGCTTTCCAGAAATATTTCTTCATAAAAAGAGTGAATTTTAAGCACAAAAGGTGTTGGCTGTACAGAATGATAAGCAGAATTGAGTAAGTATTACTCAATAAATCTGGAACTACGAATTAGACTCAAGTCTTTGGGACACAGAAATGAAAAAAAAAAAAAAGTACTTCTGATCTTTATACAGGTCAACACATTTTAATGCTGAGGAGTCACAAAAAAGTGCAAAGAGAAAACTGGGGATAAAGATCCCTCTGCAGAAATTCTCCAGTCTGGCACTGAAATATTAATTACATTCAACCAAGTAAAATGAAGCTTGAGAACTAATTATAAACAAAAAAAAAAAGTCTGAATTCAGACTGAATGATGGTTCCTTTTCAATAGGCAGTGTTTGTTCACTTTCATACATTGAATGGGTAATTGACTGGCACTATTTGTGATAGGTTATGAGGGGAGTGTTTGTTAGATGGCCTGAAATTGCTGCCTTTTATGCACATTAGGGCATTTAGAATTCCTTTTTTATCATTCAAGATTTTTGTATAGATGCCTATATGGCTATCATCCTCCTGATCATGTATCCTATGTTGTGGAATCAACAGCTAAGTGGTCAAGAATGAAAAATAATCCCTCTCACACAAACTAAAGCATGAAATGAGCGAAGTGCTGCTTGCATAGGGTTTTTTTATAATTTGTGAGTTAGTGGGAAGAGGAGGGGAGCTGAGAACCCATGAATGCAACAGGGGCTTAGCACATCTCTTGGAGTGGCCATTTGGTGTCCTGGCATTGCAAAACACATGGGAGATTATCTTGTTGCCTTTTCCCCCAGCCTGGAAAAGAAACTCGAGATCATTTTAGCAAGGAGGTAATATAAAAGGGGATCTTTATTTTAAAGGTCTTCAGGAGCAGTTATGGAAAGGTGTCCATAAAAGCCCACCCCCTCCAGGGGTGAGGACATAGTTATAGCTTTTAGGAAACTAGCATAATTGATTAAAAGCACCAATTAGGAGGACAAGTGGTGATTCAATTCCCCCCCAGGTCCAGTCCCTTCTTTGGAGCCCCCCTCTCATCACTGGCTCTACTTTGTTTATGAAAATGTACCTCAGAGTTGTTCTCGGCCTTGGTTCCCAGGAAGAACCGAGACAGGACAGGGCCTTGTACCCCCTGGGGTTTGGAGCTCTGGAATTTGTTATGTCTTTCTGCTTAGGGAAAGACCATGGAAAAGTGTTGGAGAATGGCTCCACGAACAGGGCCATGGGCCATTGGAGGGCCTGTGCGAGCAAAGCCCAGTTTAACTGAGATGAGTAGTAAGGCAGGCATAGGCCTTGCTGATGTGGCAGGAACTCAAGGGCAGGGTGTCCTTGAGTTCTGCGGAAAGTCCCTAGGAGGAACTTGTGGTTGAGAAGAATGAGGAGAAGAATGTAAACAGAAGGAACTGTATATAAATTGTAACTTTTGAGATTAACCAATGAAGTAGTGACAAGTAGCCATGATTAATCAAGATACTATATAAGCTGAAGCTGTGTACTAATAAACCGAGTTTGATTTATCACTCACATTGAGTTGGTGTCTTGCTTCTCTTGCCCCCTGGCAGAAAAGTACTGGAAAAATCAGCTATTAATACAGTAGGCTACAGAGCTACAAATATATGTGCAAAGAGTACAGAGAACATATAAAAGAACAAAAAGGCAGAAACCAAACGGCATCATTCCCCCTTTTTTAGAGACTAACAAGACTCCATCTTGTCTAGTCTCTACTTATAACTACAGCTACTATGAACATTTCTTTTATCTAGGTTCAGTTTGGTAACCATGAAGTGAGTGTACTGAAGATATTCAAGGTTCAGTAAGCTCTTTTGAGAGTTACTTGGTGTAGAATTTGAGTTTGCTTTCAAATTTTAACCAAATTTCTAAAGAATTTTTTTTTTCCACTCTGATCCGCATAAGAACAACAACCACTCTTAATGATTTTGTGGCTAGTAGGAAATTACGAGCCATTTTGTTTTGTCAACAGCCCTTAATATGATTAAATATTACATTTGGAATCACAGCCCCATGGGCACAGGCCCAATCTTTATCTTGGGGCAAAACTTACCAGGCCAGATTCTCATATCCAATACCACTTTGACAAGTTGTTCTTATGAAGAGCTTTTGGATACATTTTGGACTAGAGTTACATGCAAATTTTAGGACCAAATTTGAATCATGGTTACCAACTGTACAGATAAGAGGTACAAAAGAACAGTTCAAATCATACCATCCTAATTTGTATCAGTCTCTGTTTTCTGGTTGTCTAAGGAGCAGAAGTCTTCTTAACTCTGGAGCAGTGAATTCAAGGCTCTCTGCCAGCACCTTTGGATTTGGTGAGGGTAGTCAGGACTTGGAATGACCCTTTCCACTCAGCTTGTAAGGTTACTGTCCCTCCATTCAACATAGACTCAGTCTCCAGGCTTGAATAGTTGCCAGTCTTCCTTCCTTCCAGATGACTTTGCTCAGTTCTAGATCTTTCATTGATATAATCAGTTCAGCTTTTTGTGATGGTACATTTGATGGCAAGGCTTTTCTCTTGGTTACCTGGTTCATGGTTGTCACTGCATAACCTGTCTTTTGTTTGCCATCTTGCATGAAGCTGCTGTCATCTGCATACAGCTCCCAGTCTGGCACATCCTTCAGGTCCGGTCTGCTGGAATAGGCTTCTTCCATGGTCTGCAAACAGTCAAACTTAGATACACATTATCAGTCAGTGTTGGGAACAGACATACTAGGATTGACAGCAAACGTTTTCAGTATAACATTATTCAGTTTCAGTAGCATGGCAGAGGGTCCATGTCCTCCATGTTCACAGAACAAACTTACAAGGGGTTGCATGCAACTGTTGGATGGATCAATTCTTAGCTGCTGGTTGGATGCAGCAATTTTCAGTTGCTGACTGCCCCAGTTCTCCAGTTTCAGGATTCTTTTACATAATAGCAAAGAGTCCTTGGTCTTTTTTACTCACAGGGATACAGGAGAAGATCTTTTTAAAATGTAACTCAGTAAACCATCCTAAGATATTTGTTAACACAGGACTCTGCTTACTTATAGCATGGTTTAAGGGAGCCTAAAAACGGCTTCTTGTTCTTTGGGCTCGGTGTTTCCCTTTTGAGTGCCTACCAGAGCAGACAAAGAGCGCTCGCTGCCCCCGCACGGCCGGGGAAGGGCGTGCCATGCGGGCACCCCTGCCCAGGGACACCCCCGGCTCGCCCGCGCTCAGCCTGTGCTGCTGCTCACAGCGGCTCTCGGGTGTCTCTAAAACAAAACTCGTTACTGTGGAAAGTGCGATACGGCCGTTCCTTCCCGTAGATCTCACACTCCCGGCCCGCTTCGGGCCGGTGCGGGCGGGGCCCTGGGCCAGCGGGCGAGCCGGGCCGAAGCGGCGCAGCGGCGACCCCGGTCCCGGTTCCGTCCCTGGCACCGCTCCCCCGCGCATCCCCTGGCCGTCACCAGGGCAATGGCAGGAGTCACCTCCGCCCCTCTCAGAGCGGCTGGTGCCCCGCTTCTATCACGGGGGAGTGACCGCCCTGCTCGCGGAGCCGTCCCGGGAGTCCGGGAGTCGCCCTTGCCTTAAAATCTTGGAAAAAACTTTCTACAGCTGGAACACAGGAAGTGGGGGCTTCTCCCCCTTCCCTTACAATGGTGCGAACCGAGCTTTCTCGTCCGCTCCACAGAACTTGTAGGAAGTGAGGATCTCTCCCTCACCCCCCAATAAGGAGCAGGCTGGACACCCAGCCGCTCCACAAACCCGTAGGAAGCAGGGATCTCTCCCTCGCCTCCCACCAAGGAGCAGGCTGGACACCCAGCCGCTCCACAAACCTGTAGGCAGTGGGGGCCCATCCCCCGCCTCCTACCAAGAAGTAGACCAGGCCTTCCCCGGCCGCTCCATGCCCAGACGTCTCCAGGCCAGCTTTCAATTCAAAACCTGCGTGTGGTAAACACAAAATAAACTTTTGCACTGTGATTAGCTTTTCTCCACCAGTGAACAATCTCAGCCGAGACCACACACCCGGACGCTCCGCCTCCTCCACCCCAGCCGATCTCTGGGGCAGGTTGGAAAATCGGCAATAGGAAAAACTTGGAGAAACGATTTCAAAAGCAAATTCTCTCACCACCTCGGCAGGTTGTCCTGGGATCGCTAACAATTACTGACTTTAAACAGATACACAATACATAAACAATACACACATACAAACTACACACTACACAACGAAAAGAACCACCTTTATACTACCTCCTGTGGGATCTTGGAACCACGGTGTCTCGACCTCAGGCCCGTGGCAGGGAATTCTTTAGATTGCTGTCAGAAAGGAATTCCTTGCAGGATGTTTTCGGTCCAGAGGAAGGGTACCAGGTTCTCGTGTCCCTTCTGGGTGTGCCAAATAACTGTTGCTTTTTCCCCCAGCCTGGAAAAGAAACTCGAGATCATTTTAGCAAGGAGGACATATAAAAGGGGATCTTTATTTTGAAGGTCTTCAGGAGCAGTTATGGAAAGGTGTCCATAAAAGCCCACCCCCTCCAGGAGTGAGGACATATTTATAGCTTTTAGGAAATTAGCGTAATTGATTAAAAGCACCAATAAGAAGAACAAGTGGTGATTCAATTCCCCCCCAGGTCCAGTCCCTTCTTTGGAGCCCCCCTCTCAGCACCGGCTGTACTTTGTTTATGAAAATGTACCTCAGAGTTGTTCTCGGCCTTGGTTCCCAGGAAGAACCGAGATAGGACAGGGCCTTGCACCCCCTGGGGCTTGGAGCTCTGGAATTTGTTTTGTCTTTCTGCTTAGGGAAAGGCCATGGAAAAGTACTGGAAAAAA
>JAVTVJ010001110.1:0-18593 GCA_034509425.1 Eopsaltria australis | reverse complement strand
CCTCAAAAATTGACCCAAAAATCACCCAAAAATTGCCTTAAAAGACGACCCAAAATTTACCTAAAAATGGCCCAAAAAGAGCCAGAAAAATGGACTCAAACATGACTCAAAAAATGATCCAAATATGGGCCCAAAATGGCCCCCAAAATGGCCCCAAACTTGACCGAAAAATGGCCCAAAACAATGACCTAAATATGGGCCACAAATGACCCCAAAATGACCCCAAAATGGCTCAAAAATGACCCAAAACTAGCCTCAAAATGGCGACAAAAATGGCCCTAAAAATGACCCAGAATTGGCTGTAAAATAACCCAGAAATTCCTCCTATAAATGACACAAATATAGGCCCAAAATAGCCCCGAAAAATGACCCAAAAATGACACAAAAATGGCCCAAAGATAGACCCAAAAACGACTCAAAAATTGACCCAAATATGGGCCCAAAAGGTCTCCGAACATGGCCCCAAAAATGATTCTAAAGTGACCCAAAAATGGCCTCAAAAATAGCCCCAAAAATCACCCAAAAATTGCCTTAAAAGACGACCCAAAACTGACCCAAAAATGGCCCAAACAATGCCCTGACCTTGACAGAAAAATGGCTCAATACAATCAGCTAAATATAACCCATAAATAGCGCAAAAATGACCCAAATATAGATCCAATAACGCCTCAAAATGATCCCAAAAATGACTCAAAAATGACTCAGAATTGGCCGGAAAATGATCCGAAAATTCCCCCTTAAATGACACAAAAAAAAGGCCCAAAATAGCCCCAAAAAATGACCCAAGAATGACCCAAACATGGCCCAAAAAATGGCCCCAAAAATGACTCAGAAATTGACCCAAATATGGGCCCAAAAATCACCCGGAAAATGACCCAGAAATGGCCCCAAATAGAGACCCAGAAATGGCCCCAAGTAGAGACCCAGAAATGGCCCCAGATATAGACCCAAAAATGGCTTCAAAATGGCCCCAAAAATAGCTCCAAAATGGAGCCAGAAATGGTGCGAAAAATGACCCAGAATTGGCCGGAAAATGATCCAAAAATTCCCCCTATAAATGACCCAAAAATAGGCCCAAAGTAGCCCCAAAAAATGACCCAAACTGGCCCAAAATGGACCAACATATCGCCCCAAAAATGCCCCAAAAATTGACCAAAATATGGCCCTAAGCTATGACCCAAAATTGGCCATAAAATAACCCAGAAATTCCCCCTATTAATGACACAAATATAGGCCCAAAAGGTATCCGAAAATGGCCCCAAAAATGATTTGACCCAAAAATGGCCTCAAAAATGGCCCCAAAAATCACCCAAAAATTGCCTTAACAGACGACCCAAAAATTACCTAAAAATGGCCCAAAAAGAGCCAGAAAAATGGACTCAAACATGACTCAAAAAATGATCCAAATATGGGCCCAAAATGGCCCCCAAAATGGCCCGAAACTTGACAGAAAAATGGCCCAAAACAATGACCTAAATATGGGCCACAAATGACCCCAAAATTACCCCAAAATGGCTCAAAAATGACCCAAAACTAGCCTCAAAATGGCGACAAAAATGGCCCCAAAAATGACCCAAATCTTGTAAATAAACCCCGTAATCCTCCTATAAATGACACAAATATAGGCAATAGCCCGAAAAATGACCCAAAAATGACACCAGAAAAATGCCCAAAGATAGACCGCAAAAACCGACAAAATTGACAAATATGGGCCCAAAAGTCTCCGAAAATAGCCCCCAAAAATGATTCTAAAGTGACCCAAAAATGCCAAAATAGCCCCAAAACACCAAAAATTGCCTTAAAAACGACCCCAAAACTGACCCAAAAATGGCCCAAACAATGCCCTGACCTTGACAGAAAAATGGCTCAATACAGTCAGCTAAATATAACCCATAAATAGCGCAAAAATGACCCAAATATAGATCCAATACCGCCTCAAAATGATCCCAAAAATGACTCAAAAATGACTCAGAATTGGCCGGAAAATGATCCGAAAATTCCCCCTTAAATGACACAAAAAAAGGCCCAAAGTAGCCCCAAAAAATGACCCAAACTGACCCAAAATGGCCCAACATATCGCCCCAAAAATGCCTCAAAAATTGACCAAAATATGGCCCTAAACAATGACGCAAAATTGGCCGTAAAATAACCCAGAAATTCCCCCTATTAATGACACAAATATAGGCCCAAAAGGTATCCGAAAATGGCACCAAAAATGATTTGACCCAAAAATGGCCTCAAAAATTGACCCAAAAATCACCCAAAAATTGCCTTAAAAGACGACCCAAAAATTACCTAAAAATGGCCCAAAAAGAGCCAGAAAAATGGACTCAAACATGACTCAAAAAATGATCCAAATATGGGCCCAAAATGGCCCCAAAATGCCCCCAAAATGGCCCCCAAACTTGACAGAAAAATGGCCCAAAACAATGACCTAAATATGGGCAAAAAATGACCAGAAAACGACCCAAAATGACCCCTAAATGGCTCAAAAATGACCCAAAACTAGCCTCAAAATGGCGACAAAAATGGCCCCAAAAATGACCCAGAATTGGCTGTAAAATAACCCAGAAATTCCCCCTATAAATGACACAAATATGACCCCAAAAGGCCTCCGAAAATAGCTCCAAAAATGATTCCAAAATGACCCAAAAATGGCCTCAAAAATAGCCCCAAAAATCACCCAAAAGATGCCTTAAAAGACGACCCAAAAATTACCTAAAAATGGCCCAAAAAGAGCCAGAAAAATGGACTCAAACATGACTCAAAAAATGATCCAAATATGGGCCCAAAATGGCCCCCAAAATAGCCCGAAACTTGACAGAAAAATGGCCCAAAACTATGACCTAAAATGACGACCCAAAAATGACCCCAAAATGACCCCAAAATGACCCCAAAATGGCTCAAAAATGACCCAAAACTAGCCTCAAAATGGCGACAAAAATGGCCCCCAAAATGACCCAGAATTGGCTGTAAAATAACCCAGTAATTCCTCCTATAAATGACACAAATATAGGCCCAAAATAGCCCCGAAAAATGACCCAAAAATGACACAAAAATGGCCCAAAGATAGACCCAAAAACGACTCAAAAATTGACCCAAATATGGGCCCAAAAGGTCTCCGAAAATGGCCCCAAAAATGATTCTAAAGTGACCAAAAAATGGCCTCAAAAATAGCCCCAAAAATCACCCAAAAATTGCCTTAAAAGACGACCCAAAACTGACCCAAAAATGGCCCAAACAATGCCCTGACCTTGACAGAAAAATGGCTCAATACAGTCAGCTAAATATAACCCATAAATAGCGCAAAAATTACCCAAATATAGACCCAATAACGCCTCAAAATGATCCCAAAAATGACTCAAAATTGACTCAGAATTGGCCGGAAAATGATCCGAAAATTCCCCCTTAAATGACACAAAAAAAGGCCCAAAATAGCCCCAAAAAATGACCCAAGAATGACCCAAAAATGGCCCAAAAATGGCCCAAAAATGACTCAGAAATTGACCCAAATATGGGCCCAAAAATCACCCGGAAAATGACCCAGAAATGGCCCCAAATATAGACCCAGAAATGGCCCCAGATATAGACCCAAAAATGGCTCCAAAATGGCCCCAAAAATAGCCCCAAAATGTAGCCAGAAATGGCACGAAAAATGACCCAGAATTGGCTGGAAAATGATCCAAAAATTCCCCC
Source organism: Eopsaltria australis (assembly GCA_034509425.1). NCBI lineage: Eukaryota > Metazoa > Chordata > Aves > Passeriformes > Petroicidae > Eopsaltria > Eopsaltria australis. The sequence goes on along the minus strand of JAVTVJ010001110.1, from coordinate 14,897 downwards.
TATAAATGACCCAAAAATAGGCCCAAAGTAGCCCCAAAAAATGACCCAAACTGACCCAAAATGGCCCAACATATCGCCCCAAAAATGCCCCAAAAATTGACCAAAATATGGCCCTAAACAATGACCCAAAATTGGCCGTAAAATAACCCAGAAATTCCCTCAATTAATGACACAAATATAGGCCCAAAAGGTATCCGAAAATGGACCCAAAAATGATTCGAAAGTCACCCAAAAATGGCCTCAAAAAAGGCCCAAAAAATCACCCAAAAATTGCCTTAAAAGACCACCCAAAAATTACCTAAAAATGGCCCAAAAAGAGCCAGAAAAATGGACTCAAACATGACTCAAAAAATGATCCAAATATGGGCCCAAAATGCCCCCAAAATGGCCCCAAACTTGACAGAAAAATGGCCCAAAACAATGACCTAAATATGGGCCACAAATGACCCCAAAATGACCCCTAAATGGCTCAAAAATGACCCAAAACTAGCCTCAAAATGGGGACAAAAATGGCCCCAAAAATGACCCATTATTGGCTGTAAAATAACCCAGAAATTCCCCCTATAAATGACACAAATATGACCCCAAAAGGTATCCGAAAATGGCCCCAAAAATGATTTGACCCAAAAATGGCCTCAAAAATTGACCCAAAAATCACCCAAAAATTGCCTTAAAAGACGACCCAAAAATTACCTTAAAATGGCCCAAAAAGAGCCAGAAAAATGGACTCAAACATGACTCAAAAAATGATCCAAATATGGGCCCAAAATGGCCCCAAAATAGCCCGAAACTTGACAGAAAAATGGCCCAAAACTATGACCTAAAAAGACGACCCAAAAATGACCCCAAAATGACCCCAAAATGACCCCAAAATGGCTCAAAAATGACCCAAAACTAGCCTCAAAATGGCGACAAAAATGGCCCCAAAAATGACCCAGAATTGGCTGTAAAATAACCCAGAAATTCCTCCTATAAATGACACAAATATAGGCCCAAAATAGCCCCGAAAAATGACCCAAAAATGACACAAAAATGGCCCAAAGATGAACCCAAAAACGACTCAAAAATTGACCAAAATATGGGCCCAAAAGGTCTCCGAAAATGGCCCCAAAAATGATTCTAAAGTGACCCAAAAATGGCCTCAAAAATAGCCCCAAAAATCACCCAAATATTGCCTTAAAAGACGACCCAAAACTGACCCAAAAATGGCCCAAACAATGCCCTGACCTTGACAGAAAAATGGCTCAATACAGTCAGCTAAATATAACCCATAAATAGCGCAAAAATGACCCAAATATAGATCCAATAACGCCTCAAAATGATCCCAAAAATGACTCAAAAATGACTCAGAATTGGCCTAAAATGATCCAAAAATTCCCCCTTAAATGACACAAAAAAAGACCCAAAATAGCCCCAAAAAATGACCCAAGAATGACCCGAAAATGGCCCAAAAATGGCCCCAAAAATGACTCAGAAATTGACCCAAATATGGGCCTCAAAATCACCCGGAAAATAACCCAGAAATGGCCCAAAATAGAGACCCAGAAATGGCCCCAAATAATGACCCAAAAATGGCTCCAAAATGGCCCCAAAATCAACCAAAAATTGCCTTAAAAGACGACCCAAAAATTACCTAAAAATGGCCCAAAAAGAGCCAGAAAAATGGACTCAAACATGACTCAAAAAATGATCCAAATATGGGCCCAAAATGGCCCCCAAAATGGCCCCCAAACTTGACAGAAAAATGGCCCAAAACAATGACCTAAATATGGGCCAAAAACGACCCAAAAATGACCCCAAAATGACCCCAAAATGGCTCAAAATTGACCCAAAACTAGCCTCAAAATGGCGACAAAAATGGCCCCAAAAATGACCCAGAATTGGCTGTAAAATAACCCAGAAATTCCCCCTATAAATGACACAAATATAGGCCCAAAATAGCCCCGAAAAATGACCCAAAAATGACACAAAAATGGCCCAAAGATAGACCCAAAAACGACTCAAAAATTGACCAAAATATGGGCCCAAAAGGTCTCCGAAAATGGCCCCAAAAATGATTCTAAAGTGACCCAAAAATGGCCTCAAAAATAGCCCCAAAAATCACCCAAAAATTGCCGTAAAAGACGACCCAAAACTGACCCAAAAATGGCCCAAACAATGCCCTGACCTTGACAGAAAAATGGCTCAAAACAGTCAGCTAAATATAACCCATAAATAGCGCAAAAATGACCCAAATATAGACCCAATAACGCCTCAAAATGATCCCAAAAATGACTCAAAAATGACTCAGAATTGGCCGGAAAATGATCCGAAAATTCCCCCTTAAATGACACAAAAAAAGGCCCAAAATAGCCCCAAAAAATGACCCAAACTGACCCAAAATGGCCCAACATATCGCCCCAAAAATGCCTCAAAAATTGACCAAAATATGGCCCTTAACAATGACGCAAAATTGGCCGTAAAATAACCCAGAAATTCCCCCTATTAATGACACAAATATAGGCCCAAAAGGTATCCGAAAATGGCCCCAAAAATGATTTGACCCAAAAATGGCCTCAAAAATGGCCCAAAAAATCACCCAAAAATTGCCTTAAAAGACGACCCAAAAATTACCTTAAAATGGCCCAAAAAGAGCCAAAAAAATGGACTCAAACATGACTCAAAAAATGATCGAAATATGGGCCCAAAATGGCCCCAAAATGGCCCCAAACTTGACAGAAAAATGGCCCAAAATAATGACCTAAATATGGGCCAAAAATGACCCCAAAATGACCCCTAAATGGCTCAAAAATGACCCAAAACTAGCCTCAAAATGGCGACAAAAATGGCCCCAAAAATGACCCAAAATTGGCTGTAAAATAACCCAGAAATTCCTCCTATAAATGACACAAATATGACCCCAAAAGGCCTCCGAAAATAGCTCCAAAAATGATTCCAAAATGACCCAAAAATGGCCTCAAAAATAGCCCCAAAAATCACCCAAAAATTGCCTTAAAAGACGACCCAAAAATTACCTAAAAATGGCCCAAAAAGAGCCAGAAAAATGGACTCAAACATGACTCAGAAAATGATCCAAATATGGGCCCAAAATGGCCCCCAAAATAGCCCGAAACATGGCAGAAAAATGGCCCAAAACTATGACCTAAAAAGACGACCCAAAAATGACCCCAAAATGACCCCAAAATGACCCCAAAATGGCTCAAAAATGACCCAAAACTAGCCTCAAAATGGCGACAAAAATGGCCCCCAAAATGACCCAGAATTGGCTGTAAAATAACCCAGAAATTCCTCCTATAAATGACACAAATATAGGCCCAAAATAGCCCCGAAAAATGACCCAAAAATGACACAAAAATGGCCCAAAGATAGACCCAAAACCGACTAAAAAATTGACCCAAATATGGGCCCAAAAGGTCTCCGAAAATGGCCCCAAAAATGATTCTAAAGTGACCCAAAAATGGCCTCAAAAATAGCCCCAAAAATCACCCAAAAATTGCCTTAAAAGACGACCCAAAACTGACCCAAAAATGGCCCAAACAATGCCCTGACCTTGACAGAAAAATGGCTCAAAACAGTCAGCTAAATATAACCCAAAAATAGCGCAAAAATGACCCAAATATAGGTCCAATAACGCCTCAAAATGATCCCAAAAATGACTCAAAAATGACTCAGAATTGGCCTAAAATGATCCGAAAATTCCCCCTTAAATGACACAAAAAAAGGTCCAAAATAGCCCCAAAAAATGACCCAAGAATGACCCAAAAATGGGCCTAAAAATGGCCCTTAAATGACTCAGAAATTGACCCAAATATGGGCCCAAAAATCACCCGGAAAATGACCCAGAAATGGCCCCAAATATAGACCCAGAAATGGCCCCAGATATAGACCCAAAAAGGGCTCCAAAATGGCCCCAAAAATAGCTCCAAAATGGAGCCAGAAATGGCACGAAAAATGACCCAGAATTGGCCGGAAAATGATCCAAAAATTCCCCCTATAAATGACCCAAAAATAGGCCCAAAGTAGCCCCAAAAAATGACCAAAACTGACCCAAAATGGCCCAACATATCGCCCCAAAAATGCCCCAAAAATTGACCAAAATATGGCCCTAAGCTATGACCCAAAATTGGCCGTAAAATAACCCAGAAATTCCCCCTATTAATGACACAAATATAGGCCCGAAAGGTATCCGAAAATGGACCCAAAAATGATTCGAAAGTCACCCAAAAATGGCCTCAAAAATTGACCCAAAAATCACCCAAAAATTGCCTTAAAAGACCACCCAAAAATTACCTAAAAATGGCCCAAAAAGAGCCAGAAAAATGGACTCAAACATGACTCAAAAAATGATCCAAATATGGGCCCAAAATGCCCCCAAAATGGCCCCAAACTTGACAGAAAAATGGCCCAAAATAATGACCTAAATATGGGCCAAAAATGACCCCTAAATGGCTCAAAAATGACCCCTAAATGGCTCAAAAATGACCCAAAACTAGCCTCAAAATGGCGACAAAAATGGCCCCAAAAATGACCCAGAATTGGCTGTAAAATAACCCAGAAATTCCCCCTATAAATGACACAAATATGACCCCAAAAGGTCTCCGAAAATAGCTCCAAAAATGATTCCAAAATGACCCAAAAATGGCCTCAAAAATAGCCCCAAAAATCACCCAAAAATTGCCTTAAAAGACGACCCAAAAATTACCTAAAAATGGCCCAAAAAGAGCCAGAAAAATGGACTCAAACATGACTCAAAAAATGATCCAAATATGGACCCAAAATGGCCCCCAAAATAGCCCGAAACTTGACAGAAAAATGGCCCAAATCTATGACCTAAAAAGACGACCCAAAAATGACCCCAAAATGACCCCAAAATGACCCCAAAATGGCTCAAAAATGACCCAAAACAAGCCTCAAAATGGCGACAAAAATGGCCCCCAAAATGACCCAGAATTGGCTGTAAAATAACCCAGTAATTCCTCCTATAAATGACACAAATATAGCCCCGAAAAATGACCCAAAAATGACACAAAAATGGCCCAAAGAAAGACCCAAAAACGACTCAAAAATTGACCCAAATATGGGCCCAAAAGGTCTCCGAAAATGGCCCCAAAAATGATTCTAAAGTGACCCAAAAATGGCCTCAAAAATAGCCCCAAAAATCACCCAAAAATTGCCTTAAAAGACGACCCAAAACTGACCCAAAAATGGCCCAAACAATGCCCTGACCTTGACAGAAAAATGGCTCAATACAGTCAGCTAAATATAACCCATAAATAGCGCAAAAATTACCCAAATATAGATCCAATAACGCCTCAAAATGATCCCAAAAATGACTCAAAAATGACTCAGAATTGGCCGGAAAATGATCCGAAAATTCCCCCTTAAATGACACAAAAAAAGGCCCAAAATAGCCCCAAAAAATGACCCAAGAATGACCCAAAATGGCCCAAAAATGGCCCTAAAATGACTCAGAAATTGACCCAAATATGGGCCCAAAAATCACCCGGAAAATGACCCAGAAATGGCCCCAAATATAGACCCAGAAATGGCCCCAAATATAGACCCAAAAATGGCTCCAAAATGGCCCCAAAAATAGCTCCAAAATGGAGCCAGAAATGGCACGAAAAATGACCCAGAATTGGCCGGAAAATGATCCAAAAATTCCCCCTATAAATGACCCAAAAATAGGCCCAAAGTAGCCCCAAAAAATGACCCAAACTGACCCAAAATGGCCCAACATATCGCCCCAAAAATGCCCCAAAAATTGACCAAAATATGGCCCTAAACAATGACCCAAAATTGGCCGTAAAATAACCCAGAAATTCCCCCTATTAATGACACAAAAATGACCCCAAAAGTTATCCGAAAATGGCCCCAAAAATGATTTGACCCAAAAATGGCCTCAAAAATGGCCCAAAAAATCACCCAAAAATTGCCTTAAAAGACGACCCAAAAATTACCTAAAAATGGCCCAAAAAGAGCCAGAAAAATGGACTCAAACATGACTCAAAAAATGATCCAAATATGGGCCCAAAATGCCCCAAAATGGCCCCAAACTTGACAGAAAAATGGCCCAAAATAATGACCTAAATATGGGCCAAAAATGACCCCAAAATGACCCCTAAATGGCTCAAAAATGACCCAAAACTAGCCTCAAAATGGCGACAAAAATGGCCCCAAAAATGACCCAGAATTGGCTGTAAAATAACCCAGAAATTCCCCCTATAAATGACACAAATATGACCCCAAAAGGCCTCCGAAAATAGCTCCAAAAATGATTCCAAAATGACCCAAAAATGGCCTCAAAAATTGACCCAAAAATCACCCAAAAATTGCCTTAAAAGACGACCCAAAAATTACCTAAAAATGGCCCAAAAAGAGCCAGAAAAATGGACTCAAACATGACTCAAAAAATGATCCAAATATGGGCCCAAAATGGCCCCCAAAATAGCCCGAAACTTGACAGAAAAATGGCCCAAAACTATGACCTAAAAAGACGACCCAAAAATGACCCCAAAATGACCCCAAAATGACCCCAAAATGGCTCAAAAATGACCCAAAACAAGCCTCAAAATGGCGACAAAAATGGCCCCCAAAATGACCCAGAATTGGCTGTAAAATAACCCAGTAATTCCTCCTATAAATGACACAAATATAGGCCCAAAATTACCCCGAAAAATGACCCAAAAATGACACAAAAATGGCCCAAAGATAGACCCAAAACCGACTCAAAAATTGACCCAAATATGGGCCCAAAAGGTCTCCGAAAATGGCCCCAAAAATGATTCTAAAGTGACCCAAAAATGGCCTCAAAAATAGCCCCAAAAATCACCCAAAAATTTCCTTAAAAGACGACCCAAAACTGACCCAAAAATGGCCCAAACAATGCCCTGACCTTGACAGAAAAATGGCTCAATACAGTCAGCTAAATATAACCCATAAATAGCGCAAAAATGACCCAAATATATATCCAATAACGCCTCAAAATGATCCCAAAAATGACTCAAAAATGACTCAGAATTGGCCGGAAAATGATCCGAAAATTCCCCCTTAAATGACACAAAAAAAGGCCCAAAATAGCCCCAAAAAATGACCCAAGAATGACCCAAAAATGGCCCAAAAATGGCCCTAAAATGACTCAGAAATTGACCCAAATATTGGCCCAAAAATCACCCCGAAAATGACCCAGAAATGGCCCCAAATATAGACCCAGAAATGGCCCCAAATATAGACCCAAAAATGGCTCCAAAATGGCCCAAAAAATAGCTCCAAAATGGAGCCAGAAATGGCACGAAAAATGACCCAGAATTGGCCGGAAAATGATCCAAAAATTCCCCCTATAAATGACCCAAAAATAGGCCCAAAGTAGCCCCAAAAAATGACCCAAAGTAGCCCCAAAAAATGACCCAAACTGACCCAAAATGGCCCAACATATCGCCCCAAAAATGCCCCAAAAATTGACCAAAATATGGCCCTAAGCTATGACCCAAAATTGGCCGTAAAATAACCCAGAAATTCCCCCTATTAATGACACAAATATAGGCGCAAAAGGTATCCGAAAATGGCCCCAAAAATGATTTGACCCAAAAATGGCCTCAAAAATTGACCCAAAAATCACCCAAAAATTGCCTTAAAAGACGACCCAAAAATTACCTAAAAATGGCCCAAAATGAGCCAGAAAAATGGACTCAAACATGACTCAAAAAATGATCCAAATATGGGCCCAAAATGGCCCCCAAAATGGCCCCAAACTTGACAGAAAAATGGCCCAAAACTATGACCTAAAAAGACGACCCAAAAATGACCCCAAAATGACCACAAAATGGCTCAAAAATGACCCAAAACTAGCCTCAAAATGGCGACAAAAATGGCCCCAAAAATGACCCAGAATTGGCTGTAAAATAACCCAGAAATTCCCCCTATAAATGACACAAATATAGGCCCAAAATAGCCCCGAAAAATGACCCAAATATGACACAAAAATGGCCCAAAGATAGACCCAAAACCGACTCAAAAATTGACCCAAATATGGGCCCAAAAGGTCTCCGAAAATGGCCCCAAAAATGATTTTAAAAGTGACCCAAAAATGGCCTCAAAAATAGCCCCAAAAATCACCCAAAAATTGCCTTAAAAGACGACCCAAAACTGACCCAAAAATGGCCCAAACAATGCCCTGACCTTGACAGAAAATAGGCTCAATACAGTCAGCTAAATATAACCCATAAATAGCGCAAAAATTACCCAAATATAGACCCAATAACGCCTCAAAATGATCCCAAAAATGACTCAAAAATGACTCAGAATTGGCCGGAAAATGATCCGAAAATTCCCCCTTAAATGACACAAAAAAAGGCCCAAAATAGCCCCAAAAAATGACCCAAAAATAACCCAAAAATGGCCCAAAAATGGCCCCAATAATGACTCAGAAATTGACCCAAATATGGGCCCAAAAATCACCCGGAAAATGACCCAGAAATGGCCCCAAATATAGACCCAGAAATGGCCCCAGATATAGACCCAAAAATGGCTCCAAAATGGCCCCAAAAATAGCCCCAAAATGTAGCCAGAAATGGCACGAAAAATGACCCAGAATTTGCCGGAAAATTATTCAAAAATTCCCCCTCCAAATGACTCAAAAGTAGGCCCAAAGTAGCCCCAAAAATGACCCAAACTGACCCAAAATGGCCCAACATATCGCCCCAAAAATGCCCTAAAAATTGACCAAAATATGGCCCTAAACAATGACCCAAAATTGGCCGTAAAATAACCCAGAAATTCCCCCAATTAATGACACAAATATAGGCCCAAAAGGTATCCGAAAATGGACCCAAAAATGATTCGAAAGTCACCCAAAAATGGCCTCAAAAGTGGCCCAAAAAATCACCCAAAAATTGCCTTAAAAGACCACCCAAAAATTACCTAAAAATGGCCCAAAAAGAGCCAGAAAAATGGACTCAAACATGACTCAAAAAATGATCCAAATATGGGCCCAAAATGCCCCCAAAATGGCCCCAAACTTGACAGAAAAATGGCCCAAAACAATGACCTAAATATGGGCCACAAATGACCCCAAAATGACCCCTAAATGGCTCAGAAATGGCCCAAAACTAGCCTCAAAATGGCGACAAAAATGGCCCTAAAAATGACCCAGAATTGGCTGTAAAATAACCCAGAAATTCCCCCTATAAATGACACAAATATGACCCCAAAAGGTCTCCGAAAATAGCTCCAAAAATGATTCCAAAATGACCCAAAAATGGCCTCAAAAATAGCCCCAAAAATCACCCAAAAATTGCCTTAAAAGACGACCCAAAAATTACCTAAAAATGGCCCAAAAAGAGCCAGAAAAATGGACTCAAACATGACTCAAAAAATGATCCAAAGATGGGCCCAAAATGGCCCCCAAAATGGCCCCAAACTTGACAGAAAAATGGCCCAAAACTATGACCTAAAAAGACGACCCAAAAATGACCCCAAAATGACCACAAAATGGCTCAAAAATGACCCAAAACTAGCCTCAAAATGGCGACAAAAATGGCCCACAAAATGACCCAGAATTGGCTGTAAAATAACCCAGAAATTCCTCCTATAAATGACACAAATATAGGCCCAAAATAGCCCCGAAAAATGACCCAAAAATGACACAAAAATGGCCCAAAGATAGACCCAAAACCGACTAAAAAATTGACCCAAATATGGGCCCAAAAGGTCTCCGAAAATGGCCCCAAAAATGATTCTAAAGTGACCCAAAAATGGCCTCAAAAATAGCCCCAAAAATCACCCAAAAATTGCCTTAAAAGACGACCCAAAACTGACCCCAAAATGGCCCAAACAATGCCCTGACCTTGACAGAAAAATGGCTCAATACAGTCAGCTAAATATAACCCATAAATAGCGCAAAAATTACCCAAATATAGATCCAATAACGCCTCAAAATGATCCCAAAAATGACTCAAAAATGACTCAGAATTGGCCGGAAAATGATCCGAAAATTCCCCCTTAAATGACACAAAAAAAGGCCCAAAATAGCCCCAAAAAATGACCCAAGAATGACCCAAAAATAGCCCAAAAATGGCCCTTAAATGACTCAGAAATTGACCCAAATATGGGCCCAAAAATCACCCGGAAAATGACCCAGCAATGGCCCCAAATATAGACCCAGAAATGGCCCCAAATATAGACCCAAAAATGGCTCCAAAATGGCCCCAAAAATAGCCCCAAAATGGAGCCAGAAATGGAACGAAAAATGACCCAGAATTGGCCGGAAAATGATCCAAAAATTCCCCCTATAAATGACCCAAAAATAGGCCCAAAGTGGCCCCAAAAAATGACCCAAACTGACCCAAAATGGCCCAACATATCGCCCCAAAAATGCCCCAAAAATTGACCAAAATATGGCCCTAAGCTATGACCCAAAATTGGCCGTAAAATACCCCAGAAATTCCCCCTATTAATGACACAAAAATGACCCCAAAAGGTATCCGAAAATGGCCCCAAAAATGATTTGACCCAAAAATGGCCTCAAAAATTGACCCAAAAATCACCCAAAAATTGCCTTAAAAGACGACCCAAAAATTACCTAAAAATGGCCCAAAAAGAGCAAGAAAAATGGACTCAAACATGACTCAAAAAATGATCCAAATATGGGCCCAAAATGGCCCCCAAAATAGCCCGAAACTTGACAGAAAAATGGCCCAAAACTATGACCTAAAAAGACGACCCAAAAATGACCCCAAAATGACCCCAAAATGACCCCAAAATGGCTCAAAAATGACCCAAAAATAGCCTCAAAATGGCGACAAAAATGGCGCCAAAAATGACCCAGAATTGGCTGTAAAATAACCCAGAAATTCCTCCTATAAATGACACAAATATAGGCCCAAAATAGCCCCGAAAAATGACCCAAAAATGACACAAAAATAGCCCAAAGATAGACCCAAAAACGACTCAAAAATTGACCCAAATATGGGCCCAAAAGGTCTCCGAAAATGGCCCAAAAAATGATTCTAAAGTGACCCAAAAATGGCCTCAAAAATAGCCCCAAAAATCACCCAAAAATTGCCTTAAAAGACGACCCAAAACTGACCCAAAAATGGCCCAAACAATGCCCTGACCTTGACAGAAAAATGGCTCAATACAGTCAGCTAAATATAACCCATAAATAGCGCAAAAATGACCCAAATATAGACCAAATAACGCCTCAAAATGATCCCAAAAATGACTGAAAAATGACTCAGAATTGGCCGGAAAATGATCCGAAAATTCCCCCTTAAATGACACAAAAAAAGGCCCAAAATAGCCCCAAAAAATGACCCAAGAATGACCCAAACATGGCACAAAAAATGGCCCCAAAAATGAATCAGAAATTGACCCAAATATGGGCCCAAAAATCACCCCGAAAATGACCCAGAAATGGCCCCAAATATAGACCCAAAAATGGCTCCAAAATTGCCCCAAAAATAGCCCCAAAATGGAGCCAGAAATGGCACGAAAAATGACCCAGAATTGGCCGGAAAATGATCCAAAAATTCCCCCTATAAATGACCCAAAAATAGGCCCAAAGTAGCCCAAAAAAATGACCCAAACTGACCCAAAATGGCCCAACATATCGCCCCAAAAATGCCCCAAAAATTGACCAAAATATGGCCCTAAGCTATGACCCAAAATTGGCCGTAAAATAACCCAGAAATTCCCCCTATTAATGACACAAATATAGGCCCAAAAGGTCTCCGAAAATGGCCCCAAAAATGATTCTAAAGTGACCCAAAAATGGCCTCAAAAATGGCCCCAAAAATCACCCAAAAATTGCCTTAAAAGACGACCCAAAACTGACCCAAAAAGGGCCCAAACAATGCCCTGACCTTGACAGAAAAATGGCTCAATAACATCAGCTAAATAAACCATAATTAGCGCAAAAATGACTCCAAATATAGACAATAACGCCTAAATGATCCCAAAAATGACTCAAAAATGACCCAGAATTGGCCGGAAAATGTACCGAAAATTCCCCCTTAAATGACACAAAAAAAGGCCCAAAGTAGCCCCAAAAAATGACCCAAACTGACCCAAAATGGCCCAACATATCGCCCCAAAAATGCCCCAAAAATTGACCAAAATATGGCCCTAAACAATGACCCAAAATTGGCCGTAAAATAACCCAGAAATTTCCCCTATTAATGACACAAAAATGACCCCAAAAGTTATCCGAAAATGGCCCCAAAAATGATTTGACCCAAAAATGGCCTCAAAAATTGACCCAAAAATCACCCAAAAATTGCCTTAAAAGACCACCCAAAAATTACCTAAAAATGGCCCAAAAAGAGCCAGAAAAATTGACTCAAACATGACTCAAAAAATGATCCAAATATGGGCCCAAAATGGCCCCCAAAATGGCCCCAAACTTGACAGAAAAATGGCCCTAAAACAATGACCTAAATATGGGCCACAAATGACCCCAAAAAGACCCCAAAATAGCTCAAAAATGACCCAAAACTAGCCTCAAAATGGCGACAAAAATGGCCCCAAAAATGACCCAGAATTGGCTGTAAAATAACCCAGAAATTCCTCCTATAAATGACACAAATATAGGCCCAAAATAGCCCCGAAAAATGACCCAAAAATGACACAAAAATGGCCCAAAGATAGACCCAAAAACGACTCAAAAATTGACCCAAATATGGGCCCAAATGGTCTCCGAAAATGGCCCCAAAAATGATTCTAAAGTGACCCAAAAATGGCCTCAAAAATAGCCCCAAAAATCACCCAAAAATTGCCTTAAAAGACGACCCAAAACTGACCCAAAAATGGCCCAAACAATGCCCTGACCTTGACAGACAAATGGCTCAATACAGTCAGCTAAATATAACCCATAAATAGCGCAAAAATTACGCAAATATAGATCCAATAACGCCTCAAAATGATCCCAAAAATGACTGAAAAATGACTCAGAATTGGCCGGAAAATGATCCGAAAATTCCCCCTTAAATGACACAAAAAAAGGCCCAAAATAGCCCCAAAAAATGACCCAAGAATGACCCAAACATGGCCCAAAAAATGGCCCCAAAAATGACTCAGAAATTGACTCAAATATGGGCCCAAAAATCACCCCGAAAATGACCCAGAAATGGCCCCAAATATAGACCCAAAAATGGCTCCAAAATGGCCCCAAAAATAGCTCCAAAATGGAGCCAGAAATGGCACGAAAAATGACCCAGAATTGGCCGGAAAATGATCCGAAAATTCCCCCTATAAATGACCCAAAAATAGGCCCAAAGTAGCCCCAAAAAATGATCCAAATATGGGCCCAAAATGGCCCAACATATCGCCCCAAAAATGCCCCAAAAATTGACCAAAATATGGCCCTAAGCTATGACCCAAAATTGGCCGTAAAATAACCCAGAAATTCCCCCTATTAATGACACAAATATAGGCCCAAAAGGTATCCGAAAATGGCCCCAAAAATGATTCTAAAGTGACCCAAAAATGGCCTCAAAAATAGCCCCAAAAATCACCCAAAAATTGCCTTAAAAGACGACCCAAAACTGACCCAAAAATGGCCCAAACAATGCCCTGACCTTGACAGAAAAATGGCTCAATACAGTCAGCTAAATATAACCCATAATTAGCGCAAAAATGACCCAAATATAGACCCAATAACGCCTCAAAATGATCCCAAAAATGACTCAAAAATGACTCAGAATTGGCCGGAAAATAATCCGAAAATTCCCCCTTAAATGACACAAAAAAAGGCCCAAAGTAGCCCCAAAAAATGACCCAAACTGACCCAAAATGGCCCAACATATCGCCCCAAAAATGCCCCAAAAATTGACCAAAATATGGCCCTAAACAATGACCCAAAATTGGCCGTAAAATAACCCAGAAATTCCCCCTATTAATGACACAAAAATGACCCCAAAAGGTATCCGAAAATGGCCCCAAAAATGATTTGACCCAAAAATAGCCTCAAAAATTGACCCAAAAATCACCCAAAAATTGCCTTAAAAGACGACCCAAAAATTACCTAAAAATGGCCCAAAAAGAGCCAGAAAAATGGACTCAAACATGACTCAAAAAATGATCCAAATATGGGCCCAAAATGGCCCCCAAAATGGCCCCCAAACTTGACAGAAAAATGGCCCAAAACAATGACCTAAATATGGGCAAAAAATGACCAGAAAACGACCCAAAATGACCCCTAAATGGCTCAAAAATGACCCAAAACTAGTCTCAAAATGGCGACAAAAATGGCCCCAAAAATGACCCAGAATTGGCTGTAAAATAACCCAGAAATTCCCCCTATAAATGACACAAATATAGGCCCAAAATAGCCCCGAAAAATGACCCAAAAATGACACAAAAATGGCCCAAAGATAGACCCAAAACCGACTCAAAAATTGACCCAAATATGGGCCCAAAAGGTCTCCGAAAATGGCCCCAAAAATGATTCTAAAGTGACCCAAAAATGGCCTCAAAAATAGCCCTAAAAATCACCCAAAAATTGCCTTAATAGACGACCCAAAACTGACCCAAAAATGGCCCAAACAATGCCCTGACCTTGTCAGAAAAATGGCTCAAAACAGTCAGCTAAATATAACCCAAAAATAGCGCAAAAATTACCCAAATATAGACCCAATAACGCCTCAAAATGATCCCAAAAATGACTCAAAAATGACTCAGAATTGGCCGGAAAATGATCCGAAAATTCCCCCTTAAATGACAAAAAAAATGGCCCAAAATAGCCCCAAAAAATGACCCAAGAATGACCAATACATGGCCAAAAAAAAGGCCCCTAAAAATGACTCAGAAATTGACCCAAATATGGGCCCAAAAATCACCCGGAAAATGACCCAGAAATGGCCCCAAATAGAGACCCAGAAATGGCCCCAAATATAGACCCA
>JAVTVJ010001109.1:0-29659 GCA_034509425.1 Eopsaltria australis | reverse complement strand
CCTCATGATGATGCCAGCCAGCTCTGCCGGGACTCTCAGATGGGTCCTGTCTACTCCTATGGACTTGTATGAGTCAGAGAACTGAGCCCAAGTGGGGAAAACAGGATGTGGTTGTGGTAACATGGGAAATGGCAAACACAGAGGAAATGGGTAAGTTTTCTGACCTCTGAAACAAACATGTGCAAGTCTAAAATGGCATTTTTAACTTACTTGAGTAAAAAAAAAGGTAAAACCCTCACGTAGTAGCTACCCTACTGATCAGATGTTTTAGCCTGATATTCTCCAGATAGATGGGTTATTTCTGGTGCAGGAATGTGGAGAGGAGCAGTGAGGTATAAATGTGCAGTGGGGAGGGTGAGCTGAATGCAGGATGGTCATTTGACATACTCCAGCTGTGGAACTCTCTCCCCCTAGCAGTTTTGTTTCCCTCCCCTGCCATATGTTTGTAGAAAGGTTTTTAATCTGGTGTGTCCTGGACTGTGGACCATTTCTGGGTTATCTGTGCCTGTTTGAATTGGTAGAGGTAAGAGCAGCTTATATGGTGTTTGGGTTTTTTGTTTTTTTTTTGTGACAAGCTGATCTCCAGTTTGGTTGCATTCAGTCTGTATACAAATACACATTAAAACACAAGCATGAGCTGAAGAAAATCATGTAGGTGATTTCAATAGCTTGTATGCAAAGAATACTACTATTTTGCAAAGAAAATACAAACATGGTGGCCTGGGATAACATAACCAAGTTCTTGCAGAACTCTTGTAGAACTCTGGGGGTGCCAATAAGTTTGCATACTCAAAGCTAAGTGATTGCATTTGATAACATGCATATTTCTTTGTGGTATTTGTATTTAGCCAGTGGAATTTCACACAACAACTGCCATTGAGCTGGGTTTTAAATTAGGGTTTTAAATAGAGAGGGATTTAAATAAGGACAATGAAGTTCTGCATAGTTAAAATAGATGATAGGGAAGGATCATGGGGGATAGAAGCCTCATGGTTTAGAACTTAGTCTAAGAATTTTGAGCCAACTGCTATTCATTACAAACTTTGTTGCTCCTTCCTCAGAGATGTCCAGTCCAGATTACTGTTGGCAACCGGAAGAATCACAGTTCTGATTCACTATTGCACTTCCCAGGCACCCTCCTTCACCTGAGGTCTGCAAGGGTGACTTCCTAAAATTAATTTTCATCCCATTTTATTCTGCAACTATGAAAAGGCTGTAGAATTGCCGAGCTTCTGGTTATTGTGGGGTTTGTCAAGCTAATATTACTTTTCAGCTTAAATTGTAGATTTCTTTCATGAGTAGATAACCATTTTTATACCCATGTTGCTGTGTTACAATTCCTGAGCTAGAAGGCATTTTTTTGCTATGGTTCAATATCATCTTGGATGATGACATGTTGGGCTGGTAATAAAACCTGATGTATTTTATTGGCATTGCTTCCTTAAACAAAATCACATCAGATATAGACCATGGAGTTGCCTGAGAGGTCAGCAGTTAGAGTAGGTGTGTGTAATTTTGCAGAAAATTAGCTGATTTTGTAGAAGGAGCTAATGTTTGGCACCCATGAAGGTTGTTTTTATTCATCTGGCATGTTTCCATTCAAATACCCTCTTAATGTGGTCACCAACGATAGAAATAGTTCAACAATACTGTAAATGGACATGTTTTCTTTGTTGGGATGGTTGCTGACACACTGAATTCTTTTCATTAAGTAATTCGACCACAAGCATCTCTTTACTTTGGAAAAAGGAGGAAAAAAGCTCCAGCAAATAGACTTCCTTTCAGTTTTCATATTTGCAGTGTTTCTATAGGGGGATATAATTAGAATTTCAGGATAAATTGCACAAGGTATTGGAAGAAAATCAAGACTAAAATAAACATTCAATTCCTCCTTTTCTTGGATTTGACCATTGCACACAAACATTTGCTTATAAATAGATACCTCATCCGTGTTGGAGTAACATTTTACATTCAAAGCAGGATTCTGGAAAAGAAAATCCTTTTCAAAGTGATTTAAAGCAAACATGCAATTTGAAACCTTTGGTTAGTTTATGAATCTTTACTACAATTGAATTACTTTTATATGCTCTGTAGTAAATACCAAAAAGCCCTCTGAAGTAAAACATGCTCCAGCTGAATAATCCTCACTGAGAGAACTTGCAACTGCAGTTCTTTTTAGTCCTTGGTGAGTTTGCATTAGCAGGGTATCGTGTACTATTGGTATATACAATAGCTACTATTACAGGAATAAACACCACTGGCATGTACACTGCCAATCTGACAGATAAAAATCAGCTGATCAGTTTGATTCTAGCACTTACTTTACTTGAAAGAAGTGGGAGCACTCAAGTTCTGAGGAGAACCTTCCATTTACTGAGAAAGAGTAGAAAATACCTTTATTTGGTAATTTGCTGGTTTGAACCAAGAAAATCAAAGCTGAATTTGACACCCATGAAACCAAACAGGAAGAAATTACTCAAAGCAGTAAATGGCAGAAGGTGCTAGTTTAATTCTAATCAGTACTCCAGACCTTGCTGTGCTGTCACTGTATGAGGAGTGAGAAAATCAGCCAGGTTTTGAGATGCAGGAGGAATCTGTAGAAATTTCTATGAGAGGTGTCCCTAGTGCACACTGATGCAGTATTCCTTGGGGTTGCATAAGATAGAGTTGCCCTAGAAGTGAGTACACTTTTTTATTCATCAGTGCTACTGATGCTGGGGAAATGATTCATAAACTAAATGAACTAAAAGGTCAGGGCAACTAGGTTTGGCTTCAATGTTTGTTTGTTTGTTTGTTTGTTTGAATCCAAAACTTGTAATCTTCTGGGAGCCAAGAACCAGAGATTAGCATCTTCAGTGTCATTTACAGCACAAGCAAATCTGACCCTTAAAGTGGACTTCTTTTGGTTTCTTCCTGATTTAACACGTGGTGTGATTGACACGCTGGAGGGAAGGGACATCACCCAGAGGGACCTTGGCAGGCTCAAGAGGAAGGTCCATGCAAACCTCATGGTATTCAGTAAGGCCGAGTGCCAGGTCTTGCACAATCCCAAGCACAAATACAGGCTGGGTGGAGAACAGATCGAGAGCAGCCCTGAGGAGAAGGACTCGGGAGTGTTGGTGGATGAGAAGCTCAACACAGCTCATTGATGTGTGCTTGCAGCCCTCTGTCCATCCATAGAACTGGGCATTAATTCTGTCACTAAGTCTATTACCTGTGGATTCTATAGAGCTCTGCAGAACTGTTTTTGATTTATCTTGGAACATTTTGATATAGTCTGAAAACCAGTTTTTAAAATTGTCAATAGATTCGTTGCAGTCTTTTTGAAGATATCCCCTCTCCTTTCATGATATTCATTACAACTCTTTCTGAAGTTTTCTCACTTCCTCTTCTGCAGGTTCTCCTCATTTTACTGATGGAGAAATCTTCTAGTCTGGTGCTCCCAGTCTAAGTCAGAACTGTTTTATTTGTCTGCCTTAAGAAAACAGCTGTTCAGGAGAATTGTGGTTTATTTCAACACTTCAGGCATGTGTCGAATTGCATTTTAAAGTAAGCACAATACTTCTTGTTTCCTCTCGAAAGATATCCCTGAAAACACATAGAAATCTTCAATAGTGTTATTTGTACCTATTAGTTTTGAATACACAGCTTCAAAAAGAACATAGGATGAAATAAAATCGAATGCTACTGCATTGTTTTAGCAGAATATAAAAGAATTGGTTACTGTCTACCAAAACCTCTTGATAACCCCAAAACTGCTTAATTTCCTTTCATGCTGAGCTCTTAAACCCATCTTAAATCTTTTGCATCCTCTTGTCTCTCACAGTGTATTCTGAAGACGTGAAGTTCATGCACATCTTAGTCTCTCAAATCCTACCTAATGAAAACCACAAACAGAATCTGTAATGCTGAAAGGCATTAAAAGGCTCCCAAGCAGCTCTCTGTGTACTCACCATCGCAGCAGTCATATGCCTTATTTATCTATTACTACACTATACTTCTAGGAGATCTTGTTTGTTTGCTTGTTTTGACTTAAAACATATGAAAACTTTATTGCTAGAAATTTCTTCTTCACAGAGGCTTCACTGGGCCCTGATCTGTTTAACATCTTTGTTACTGAACTGGATGATGTGGTACAGTGTGCCCTCAGCAAGTTTGCTGATGACCCCAAACTGAGAGAGTGGTTGGCATGCCAGAAGGTCATGCTTGAGGAGAAAAGTTGAATCAGGTGACCAACAGAGGTCCCTGCCACTCTCAACTATTCTTTCAGTGTTTTCAGTTTAATATTAAGTTTAACAGAGAAGCTGGGTCAACAATATCAAAGCTAAATGAAAACACTTCATCAGAGCACCTGTATAAGGTTTTCCTGCCTACTACTTCCCCTTGGAATCTCAAAATATATTAGGAATTTTCTGTATGTCAAAACAAGATTGAAAATAAATAAGGAATTCCATCAGACACAGCCATTTTCCTCTTGAGAATAGCAATTTAAACTCATTTATATAAGCAGTTCTAGGTCAATTTATCAGCAACCAGTACCAGTGGATGCATGTCATTACACAACTATAGCTGAGCTTAGACAAGCAAAGATACACCACCTGAAACCAAATGAAACTGAGTGAAAAACTGAACCAAGAGTGATTTATTTATTTTAAGCTAATTTACTCCATCTTTGCTAGAATTTATGTTAAGGTTCAAGTTCATTACCAAAAAAAATAAAACAGCCTAAAGGGCCAGGTTAAAGTAGTGCTTGATCATTTCCCTCTGGAAAGGCATTGTCATAATTCATAATTTATATAGCAACTCTGGGCACCATACCCATATTTGCCGTCTTCCTCTCCCCCCAGTATTGGCAATGAGCCTAAGGCACAGGGAAAAACAAAGTTATGACAACTGTGTGACAGTCTAAGCTGATACCTTAGGCTGTTGTAAATAATTTTCTTCTGGTTCTGCATCTCCCAGCGTATTTCTTGCTGTAAGGACCATAATTCATGGGCAGGAACAATTGGATCCATGCTGCACCAGATTATTTTCTGCTTTTGTCATAAATACAATTCTGGTAACTTTTCAGGTTGATTTATGGCTCTTCCTTCTATATTAAAATTCTTATGCAACCCAAGAACTCCTAGCTTGCAGTTTTGGCTCATGAAAGAGAAAACGTAGCTGAAGTCCACAATTTTTTCAGGTAATACACAAAACTGCTGGCGTGCTTGCTTAAATACAGTTCCTATTGGAATTATGGTCAAAAACATATGGTTCTGCAAATTTATTCTGTTAATGTTACCTTCTTCTTTTGTTGAAAGCATAGCAGAAATTGTGAGTTTAAAGTTTGGTTTTAACTCACAAATTTGTGGATTTTGATTCTTAAAAGCTTTTTAATACTTCTCTTCTGCATGATGTATGTGACTCCTCTCCTGTTTTGTTTTATTTTATTTCTATTTTATTTAGTTATGGAGAGTAATCTGGCAACTACCTTTTTGTTTTTTTGGGGTTTTTTCATTTGTAAGAATCTGTCATCTGCCTCTAATGTTGTTGACCAGAAGGTTTTTATGCACCTCTTGCCCATGAAAAAGACAGTGCACTGTTGATCCTAAGTGTTGCTGAGTGTCTATTTTCTTGCCATAGAAGTAATATTTCTTTGGTAAATTCCACTAAGGCTGAAAGTCTTGCTTGTGCCTCAGTTTTGGTCTCTTCCCTCTGGCTGCTAAATGCACGTGCATGGAGCCCATGGAGATGATCATGATTTAAGGGACAAAGTACTAATGTGCAGTGTTCCTATGTTTGAGCATTTGCCTTCCTGAAGAAAGGAAGCAGCATCATGCACAGGATGCATGATGTAAAACCGGACATGAAGAGCTGTAAATGACCTGAAAAACACATATTGTAAAGCTATAGGAGTTCTGTTGGACTCAGTGTGTTATTGGAACAGTAGTACCTTACAAAAATTACATGGAAAAAGGTGAGGCAAAGTAGACTGACTCCCTAATGAACAGGGTAATGTTAAATTTGAGGGATTATCATTCTGATCCCCTGTGCAAAATGTTTGGTATCAAAACTGATAATGTGGAGAGCTAGAAATCTTTTTAAAATACATACGTGTATTATACACATATGAAATTTTACAGGGTTTTGAAAGGCAAAATATTGTTTATTTACAGGGGAAGATAACTTCTTTGCACTGTAATGAAATGCAGTTAACTTCAACACAAATACTACTCATAGTTTTTAAAGAAGGATCAAGCATGTGTGGAAAAAACTTACTGGAAAAAACTTAATTTGGAAGACTTCATGCAGAAAAAGCATTTAGAAGCTTTTGAACTAGTATCCAAAGCACAAGGTTTATCTGTATACAACGTAATTGGATACTACAGTGTCTGACAGGTTGGATGACTTTCTTACCCTTTCAAGAAGGTTCACTAAGGGGGAGCTGGAGAACAAGAGTGATTTACCTGATTGAATTGCAGTATTTTCTTGGTACCTTTTCATTTTCTTATTAGCATGGGAGTCACAGAGATTCTTACCTGCCATGTGATGGAGATATTATTTACTTCATAAATACTACTTTTAAATATACCACAGAATTACATAGTCCCAGAGGAAAAGTAGTGACCTTGAAAGTCTTACAGATAATTTGGACTTGGATTCTTTCCTTCTGTTCCATTTTGTAAGAGATACGCATGTTACATTAGCAGCACAAATGCAGACTATGATGCTTGCCATTAACTGCAAATCAAGTGTTTTTGTACACAAGTTGTGGTGTGATTTAGTGACTGGGGATAGTGTGGGATTTGTGGTCAACTTTCTTAGCCTCAACGAGGGTGAAATATCTAGAAAAGATGAAGGATGGATTTATGGTTTAAGTATGAAACTGGAAAGCAGGAGATCTGTTCCTGGTTTGATGACAGCTTATTTGATTTGTGGAAAAGTAATTTTCTGTACCTTAATTTCTGTTTATGTAAATGGGAGTAGAATTGGCTGATTCTGCTGGATAGAGGACTTGATTTATTAACATTCAAAATGTGCTGTAAGACAAGGAGGAAATCAATATTTAACAAGTGGACTTGAAAGAACTTACTCATTTAATACCTTCCTCAAAGCAAACTTACTTGGCAGTAGAATACCCTGAAAGCAATATCTTCTATTGGTTATGTTTATGTCCAATTCATAGATATGTGTAACAATGAAGATAAATTTTAGAGTTCTTTCTGTGTGGTTTCTGTCATATCTACCACATTCTATCATCTACCATATTTACTAACGTCTGTCAGCCTAAAATATCTGCTGCCTGTATCTTTATAGCTATTTTTGTTTAATATTGCCTGTCCAGTCGATGCCAGGGAATATTCCAGAAACTGTTTCTGTTCTGTTGGTTTTCCCCCTTGGGAATGTTTATAGCAACAACGAGAGTATAAGAACTGGGACTTCATCCTGCAGCAGAAGTTTGGAACACTGAGACTTCCGGGCACAGCCTACCCCAGGTGAAGTAAAAGTAGTGCTCTTAGACAGGAGCACGTCCCATGCACACAAGGAAGGTTCATTTCACCAGAGAAAACTGTAAATAAGCTTCTCTTCTTTAGAACTGGGTTTTCTGTTGTTTACAGGTGTTTTTAATCGATGTTCCTTGTGTTACCAGTTACATGGATGGTTCATGACAGTGATTCTTTAATGGAGTATACACTACAAATATACTCTGTACTGTCCTGTCGTGGATTTTTGAAACATCACCACTGTCCTGAGCGGTGCATGAACACGTTCCTTTGTGTGTAGTTAAACTGTAGTGTGCCAGATGTCACTCTGTCACACTGGCTACCCCAGAAGCAGTGGCTGCCCTCACCACCTTTACCCTCCCTGCAGAAGAATTAGCTGCCCCTCTATCACAGCATTTCTTCACTCTCTGCTGCCCCATCACCAGAATTCAGTTTTGTGAGCAGTCAGATGTGCCTTTATCATTTATGGCGCAGAACACAGGCACAGAATATATACCTGGGACTTCATTCCCTGGGAAATGATAGATAACTCAGAACCCAATGGGCTTGCTAATGGCATGGTCAGCTGCAAGTATTTTCAGCTGCACGTATTTTCAACTTTTCCTCTGCTCTCAACACAGTCTATCTTACCCAGTTTAGGGTCTTGATTTGCATAGAAGAGTCTCAATCTGAGCTTAATATACCCGTGAGACTAGAAGTCAGAGATGAAGATCATGACTGATAATGTGGCTTTTTTGGCACAAGACACATAAAGATAATTACGGAGGAATGCAAAAGAGTACAAAAAGCTGGAAGGATCACTATGCTTGCATAAAATGAACACCTTTTCAGGCAAAATTCACTTTCATATGTGTTTTGACTTTTTTGTACACAAGGATAGCAGCATTGCTGTTCAAAATACTCTCTTCCTCTTGTGTTTCTGCTTCATTGTTGGCAATTTGCAGCTAAAAACCTGACTATCATGTTATGCTTAACTAAGTGTCTTAGCAGTGTCTTTAAAAAAAGTTTATTGGGCACTTGTTCTAGTCAATCATCTGAGTGCTTGATGCACAGCTGCTGGACTTCTATTGTTTGTTAAGTCTTGCTGGACATCAGGTCAGCCCACCCGATCAGCATTTTGCCAGACCTTCACACTGCTTCACCATACATAAGGCAGGAAAGTGCTTTTGATTGTCATACTGCCAACAACTTCTCCATCTTCTATGTAGCATCTTGACACATACCCAGACAACTTTATACACCTTTAACTCATCAAGAGATCTGGTTCTTTGACAGCTCACTCAGTAATCCTTCCACAGTTCTGCATATGAGAAACTGCCTTGTTAAGAAAACTCCACCAGTGATGATGAACCATTGCCAAAACAAATGAATTCATAAGTGCGTGGATGTTCAGTCCCACTTACGGGTATGGAAGTGTAACACGTGATCTTTCAGTGACTGGGCAACTGGTTTTTTGGGCTGATGTTCCAAAACAAATTGTAAAGGCAGCAGAAGTTAACCAAGAGCAGACAATCTTAACCAGAGTAGGCACCATGTCTGACCAACACACTAGTATTAACATACAAGAGAGCCAAAGAGGCTGCTGAGGAAGTCTTAAATACTCAGTGCAGTCTGGAGAGATTCCCCAGGACAAGAACTGCAGGGGTGTCCCAGTGCTGGATAAGGGAGTTCGAGAGGCCCCCCGGGAATGGGGCCGGGGCAGTCGCCGGGCTGATGCTGGTGCCACAGCTTGGGAGACGCGAAAGTGACCGAGGGAGTGCGGGAGGAAGGGACGGGGACAAAAGGGGAATCCCAGGGAATTCGTCTGGATCCCACTGGATCCCCGCCGAGACCCCCCTGGGACACCGTGACAACAACTTGGGACTCCCTGGGACCCTCCCGGGCCCCCTAGAGACCCCTCTCAGAAAATGCCGGGAATGGGGAACTGGGGAGGCTCGGAAAAATGGGAGATCTGGGGGGTCCAAACTCCAGGAAAAGGGCGGGTCTGGGGTTTAGGAAAGGCGGGATGGCCGGGAATGGGGGTGCAGGGGGGTCCCAGAGCACTGACAGGGGTGCGGGGGGATCCCAGTCCCGGATAAGGGGGTGCAGGGGGGTCCCGGTGCTGGAGAAGGGAGTACAGGGGAGTCCCCGATGCCCAAAAATGGGGGTTTACGGAGGTTCCCTTACTGGAGAATGCGGGCTCAGGGAAGTCTCCTTCCCGGATTTTGCAGTTCAAGGGGGTCAAATTACCTGAAAATAGCTGCTCAAGGCTGTCTCTGTGCCTAGGAATGGGAGTTCAGGGGAGTCCCGGTGCCAGAGAAGGGAGATCAGGGGGGTCCGAGTGTTGGAGGAGTGCAGAGAGGGGGGGGTGTCACAGGGCCAAAAATGGGGGTTTGGGGAACTCCCGTGCCGGGAAATGGAAGTTCAGGGGGGTCCCGGTGCCCGGGAATTGCGGTTCTGGGGGTCCCGGTTTCGGGGATCCCACTCACCTTTCGCCGCCCCACCCCGGGTCCCCCAGGAGCCCCAAGAGCAGCCCCAGCCCCAGCGCTGGAGCCATCGCAGCCGTCACCGATCGCAGCTGTGCCGCAGCTTGGGAGACGCCAAAGTGCCCGAGGGAGCGCGGCGGGGAGGGGAAAAGGGGGAATTGCAGGGAATTCACCTGGATCCCCTCCCCGGAACCCTCTGGATCCCTTTGGGACCCCTCCGGGAGCCTCCAGGGCCGGGCTGTGCTGAACTCCCGGGCCCTGCGCTCAAACTCTGCCTGGAACCCGCTGGGTTCAGCCCAAAGCCAGGGGTAGCACCGGGAGCAGTGGATCCAATTTTTTCCACCCCGGCAGAGCAGGACTGGGTGCTGTGACCCCGATCCCTGAATCCCAATCTCCTTCCTTTTCTTTCTTCTCTTCCTTCCCTTTCCTTTGGGTGATCATAAATCCCAGAGCGGCTGCAGAACCTCGTGCCCAGTTCGGGTTTCCCAGGAAATTAAGGCCTGGGGCTGAGGTGCCCCAGGATCCCCAGGAATGGAGGTCTGGGGGTCCCAGGGGTCATGGAAACAGGGCATCTAAGGGCTGGGAGAGGAGGATACCCAGGAAAGGGAGTGGAGGGGGCGTTGGTGAGGGATAAGGGGGTGCAGGGGGTTCCCAGTGCCCAGGAATGGGGTGTGGGGAAGCAGGATCTGGGAAATGGCAGTGGCAGCCAGGAAGGGTCCAGGATGGAATGGGACAGACTGGGATGGACTGGGACGGACTGGGATAGGACTGAGAACACACTGGGACCCTGAACTGAGGACACTGAGATCATACTGGCAGTCATGGAGACCACACTGAGGGCCACTGGGAGGCACTGGATGCATGCTGAAGGCAACTGGGATGTACTGGGAGAGACTGGCAGTGATTGGCATCTTATTGGAAGGCAGCGAAACTGGAGTTGGAGTGAATGGGATCAACTGGGACAATGTGGGGGCACCTGGGATCATACTGGGACTGACAGGGTCATACCTGGAGTGACTGGAATAATACTGGGAGTTATCTAGCAGTGACTGGGATCATACTGGCAGTGACAGAGACCAAACTGGATTCATACTGGGAGTGTCTGGAAGTTACTGGGATTATATTGAGGGTGATTGGACTCATACTGGGATCCTACTGGGAGCAACTGGGACCTCAGTGTGGGCAAATGTCATCATGGAGAGACTGACTGGGAGGGACTGGGTTCATACTGGAATTGATTGGGACCATACTGGACTCCTACTGAGAGTGATCCAGAGTGAAAGGAATCATACTGGGCATGACTGGGAGCAAGTGGGACCACATTGGGGGTAACCAACATCCTACTGCAAGTGACTGGGAGTGCCTGGGAACACAGTGGAAGTGACTGGGACCATACTGGAATCATACTGGCAGTGACTGTAAGTGACCAGGATCACACTGGGAGTGACTGGAACCATACAGGGAGTGACTGGGAGCCACTGGAACCATGCTGGGAGACAACTGGGGACACACTGGGAGCAACTGGAAGATACTGGGACCATGCAGGTGCGACTGGGAGCACAAGTACAGAAACTGGTGTTATGATCTAATTATTAAAGTTCTTTAGAGATACCTCTGCCCGAATTAAGGTACAAGCGAGACCATATGCCAATCAATAGTATGGGGTTTATTTGATAGTAAATATGAGAGAGAGAGAGAGAGAAGAAGGGAGAAAAGGGAGAGTAGAGAGGAAAATGGGGGGGACAGAGAGGGACAGGGACAAAGAAGTATCACCACTCCGTGGGTCCCGCTGGTGTCCTGATGTCCTCTTCGGGTAGTCTCGGTGGTGGAAGTCCCCCCTGAAAAGCACGGAGTGCCATGGGTTAATATACACTCAGGCCAGGTGGAAATGTCCAGGCTTGTCCCCCTGGGGGAGGGGGCAGCCTCTAGCAGCAGACTCTGCTTGCATCACGTGCAGTGCTGTGGTGCAAGGCGTCTGGGGAGCACTTTGGGGGGTCTGTGATGGATTGTGACTCCCCCTCAGCTGCTTTTCACGTGAGAGTCCCGTGGATGTGGCTTGTGGGGTTGGGGAGGCTTTACAGCTGGGCCAATTTGTGTCCTGGAGGATGCGTGTGTATTGTCTCTGATCAGAGGTTACGCCATCCTCCTCTCCCCTTCAGCTGGGGGAGGGCTGTGTAAACGTGGCTTCTGTGAGCTGTGCTTTGCCCCCCACCCCAAACTCAGCCAGAAATGATTCTCAGTACAGCTGGCGGCTTCAGCTTTTGTGGATGCATTCCTTTCCCTCAGGCTGAGGATTGAACAATAGGCTTTTCCCTTTATCTAATCTCAGTAGTTTAGCTCAGTCCAAAGTCCCAGTCAGGTATCTTCAGGGAAGCTTCTCTGATCAAAACTTTATATCAATGTTTGAGGCATGAACTATTTTCAGTCTCTGACAACTGGTTATACTGGGAGGAACTGGAACCCCACTGAAGGCTACTGGGAGCAGAACTGGGGAAACTGGGATCATGCTGGAAGCAACTGGAAGTAACTGGGAATTACTAGGATTGTGCTGGAGGCAACTGGAACCTTACTGGGGCAAGTGGATGTGACTGGGAATGACTACAAGCATGCTGAGGAAACTGGGATATACTGGAAGAGTCTGCAATCATACTGGGACCAACTGGGACCACCCCCGGGGTAACTGGGAGTGGCTGGGACCAACTGGGACCATGCTGGAATCTACTGGGAGCAACTGGGATTACGGCATTGAGGGCAACAGGGATGTACTGCAAGAGACCAGGAGTGACTGGGAACATGCTGGGAGTGATTGGGAGCTTGTTGCAGGTGACTGGGATATACTGGGAGAGACAGGAATTGACAGGGATCATACAGGAAGGTACTGGAATAATTCTGTCAGTATCTGAGAATGCCTGGGGTCCTACTGGAATCATACTGGGAGTGAGAGGAACCATTCTGGGTAACTGGGAGCAACTGGGACCATGTGGGGAGTAAATGGCATCCTACAGAAAGGGACTGGGAGTGACCGGCTTCAAACTGGAAGTGACTTGGACTATACAGGGAGAGTCTGAGCCCATAATGGGATCACACTGGGTGTGACTGGGAGGGACTGGGCCCTACTGAGATCCCAGCCCAGGCACCGTCAGGGGCAACACAGACCCAGCCTGGGCACAGGCAGGGAATTTATTCCCAACCAAATCACAGCAGCACAAGGACAAGGGAAAGAAATCTCTCCAACACCTTCCCCACACACAGCAGGGATCACCCAGAATGGGAATCACCAGGGCTCTGTCCAAGATGGGTCACTGGGAATCATCCAGTGCGGATCCTCCCATGCAGGGTGGAGCTGGAGCAGCATACAAAGCTCTTCCCACACTCAGGGCACTCACAGGTGTCACGATCCGCTCGTAGGAGCGGGGGTCGTGATGGTTCGTTACTTTGAATCTCAGAGTGCAAAAGAAAACAGGGACAAGTATTTTTGCTTCCATCAAAAATCAAAAGCACTTTATTGAGTGCCAACAACACGCTTATGCGATAGAGGAGAGAGAGAGAGAAGAAAGAGAGAGAGAGAAAAGGAGGGGCATAGCTACCACGGCACGACAAAGTCCTCGTTGTCCGGATCCGATGGATTCGTCTCGTCCGTAGGGAGATCTCGTAGGGGTACTTTTTGAGAGTCTCTTTATAGTCTTTTCGAAAGCGAGGGGCAGGTAACCAAGAGATGAGGCAATCCCTCCAGAGACAGGGGCAAGTAGCCAGCAGGTGGGGAAATAGGGCCCATTGTTTTAGGGTACAGGTACAGCGGTACTAGACAGATTGTTCTTGTGCAGTCCTTTCCGCCCCGTTAGCCGAGCGGCACGGTTCTCTGCAGCACACTCAGCAGCACAGCTCTGCAGCACACCCAGGCACCTGGCAGGCATCCCACCAAGATCTGGCTGGACCTCATTGTGCAAAAGTCCTTTTCCCCCTCCTAGGGTCTCTGGGTTTTCGGCCTCTGCTTCTGTCGATGGTCGTGAGGCAGATAGGGATTTCCGTCCAGACTCTTACAACAGGGCTTCCCTTAGTGGTGCATCCGTTGGTGTCGGGTCAAGTGAGAGCTCTGGGAGAATCTCTTCCCACACTGGGGACACTCGTAGGGCCTCTCCCTGGTTTGGATGCGCCAGTGCAGGACAAGATGGGCATTTTGCTTGAAGCCCTTCCCGCAGTCGCGGCAGTGGAAGGGCCTCTCCTCTCTGTGAATCCGCTGATGCATGAGGAGAGTGGAGCTCCTCTGAAACATCTTCCCACACTCGGGACACTCGTAGGGCCTCTCCCCAGTGTGAATGAGTTGATGTTTTCTCAGGTCAGAGCTCCAGCCAAAGCTCTTCCCGCATTCCCCACACTCATGGGGCCGTTCCCCAGTGTGGATCACCTGGTGCCGGATCAGGTTGGAGTTCAGGCTGAAGCTCTTCCCACATTCCAAGCACTCATAGGGCTTTTCCCCAGTGTGGATTCTCAGGTGCCTGATCAGGTCAGAGCTGTTTCTGACGCTTTTCCCACATTCCCCACACTCATAGGGCCGTTCTCCAGTGTGGATCATCTTGTGCTTGTTTAGGCTGCAGCTGCAGCTGAAGCTCTTCCCACATTCCCCACACTCATGGGGCTTTTCCCCTGTGTGCATCCCCTGGTGTTCCCACAGTTTGGACCTCCACCTGAAGCTCTGCCCACATTCCAGGCACTTGTGGGGCTTCTCCCCACCATGAGGCTTCTCCCCCAGCTCTGAGCTCTGCCTGCATCTCCAACCGCCTTCCTGGCACAGGGAGGGTCCTTTCTCCTTGCAGCTCCCTGGGCTGGGTTTGCAGCCCCTCCTTGTGCGGGATCTCCACGGCTTTTCCTCCTCCTCCATCCGGCCACGCCTTGGGAATGACAAATTCTGGTTGGGGGGGGCAAAAAGAAAGTGTGAACAACTTGGGTTGGGGGTTCTTCCTGCCCAAGTCCATCTCAGGAAGTCACCGGAAATCTTGTGTCCCTAAAACCTCCAAAACACCAACATTCAGCCCAGAAGTCCCCCAAATATCAAGAAAGGCATCCAAAACTCACAAACCAACAAGATGCACCCCAAAACTCCCTCCAACATAGGAAGATTCAGCACCCCAAAAAACCTTAAGCAACAACATTTAGCCCAATTAAGCTCAGAAACATCAAGATTCACCCCCCAGAAAATCATAGATCCCCCTCCCCTGCTGGATGTGTGGGGCAACGCTCCTGGGGTTGGGGGGAGACTGCAGATACAGAAAGTGCTGGAATTTTGTGATGGCTCCTCTTCCTGTACTTTGGTCCTCCTCCTCCTCCTCCTGTGTCCCTACTCTGCCTCACACTTCTCTTGCTCCTGCTATTCCTTCTTCTCCTGCATAATCCCACCTTCTCTTCCCCCAGGAATCGTTCGACGATTTTGAACTTCAACCCTACTCCTCCATCCCTTCCTCTCTTTCCCCCATGTCGGCGAGAGGAGCAAGACGACGAGCCAATGTGGTTCATAAATCAAGCTCGTTTATTGTCAGACAGTGCACATACTTATACTACCTTACGTGCTCAAAATATTATTCACTTACAGAAGTTTCACACGGGATTTTTCTCTAATCTAATTAAAACACAGACTGGTCTCAGAAGGCAATAACATCAACAGTTTCTTCTGCCAAGCTACTCTCTAGACACCTGCACTTTGTTTACAGCTCTCATGTCTCCCTTTCCACAGTTGTTTTGAGAACAGCCTTGAGCAGAGGCCTAACACTTATCTATGGAGTCTGGATTGCTCACTTATACCTTATGTCTGTGCAGCCAGAAATGGCCATTTCCCAACATATCCCCCTTCTTTTCTTTGAGCAATCCAGACCATGTTTACATTTTTCTATTATTTATCAAATATTTAACATTATAAACTAATTGACACTTGAACTTAACAGAAATGAAACTTAACAGCACTTAACTTTAACAGTCCTTAAAACTTACCTATAATCACTTAAACTTAACTTCACTTAAACTTAACACTTATATTTAGCAGAACTTAAATTTAACAGAACCAAACCTTAATAGAGCTTAACAGAATTTAAAATCAATAAACTTTAACCTAACATCACTTAAATTTAGCAACACTTAAACTTAACTGAACTTATGGCACTTTTACTCTTATGATTGTAATAACTATTAAAACTATCAATCTTATCTTTATAAACTTCATTTATCATCTATTTTAAAACTTATATCAGTCAATCAATTTCTTAAAGGCAATGTTACTCTTATTATCTACTTCAGTCTTTTTCCCAGTTAAACTGGGTCTTCTTTGCACAAGCCCTCTAGCGACCCATGGCCCTGATCATGGAGCCATTCTTCAACAATTCCTCCTTGTTCCTCTCTGGCAAGCAAAACATTGTGGGTCACCTTGGTTACTTGTTTCATTAAACAGCTATACACAATCTTAACAATTATTATAAACACAATAACAACAACACACAATCGAAGGCCTTCAACTAACAAGGTTTGGATCCAACCTGTGATGCCCAATGAGGACAACCATTTAGCTATTCCTAAGTCATTGCTCACTTGCAATTGCTGGGTGAGCTGAGTCAAAGTTTTTAACTGTGCATGTATTGAATTAGAATGATCAGAGAGATTCATGCAACACATTCCCTCAAATTCTTCACACCCATGTCCTTGTGCCAACAATAAAAAGTCTATTGCAGCTCTATTTTGCAACGTGGCGTGTCTCACCGAATCCACATCAAGCAACAAGCCTGAAATTGCTTTAGATGTAGCGTTTGTTTGTTTGGAGAGCCAACAGCCTAGTTTGTTCAACTGGGCCAAGGCCCCAGCCGAGGCCACTCCTGGAGCAAGGAAGGAGGCTGCAATAATAGCAGCAGGCGACCAAAACTCGACATTAGATTTACAGTCAGCAGCAAAGCCGTGTACAAAGCGTTTCAAGCGCCTGAGATGGTGATGTCGAAGCTTATTAAGAATCATCGAGGTGTTAGGGGTCAGCAATGTCAACCTTCCAAGAGAACAGGGTCCCCCTTTTATTTTGGAGGGGATACCTGGCCAGGCTCGATCTCCACAAATGAAAAACACGCCACTAGGTAATTTCAAGGGTTGATTAGTAGAATGGGAAATGTTGTAGGAGGTATAATTGCACCATACACGAGTGTCTCTATACACTGAAAGGCTAGAGTTCACATTTGTCGCGGTACCATCGATCCGGGCTTGAGTGCTAGTCCAATTAAAATTCACGCACACATCCATTCGCACAGCCCCTAATAGTTCTAGTTCTTGTGGCTCACTTGGTGCAAGGGGCAAATAAGGTGCCCAGGTGTCCCAAGCATCCACCGTGCGGCTGAGATTGGCGTTTTGACACGTAGGTGTTGCAAATGGGCAGGGCCAGTAATCTATAGGAACACCAACTAAACAGGTGGAAAACGGGTTACCAGGCGAGGCTAAGGCGAGACAAATAGAATCCTGTCCCGTAAGATTAGCCATCGTCGCCCATACGTTGGTCTTGGGCTGTGGAGGCAGGTAATCGGTCATCCCTTGCGCTCCGGTCGCCATCAGGAGCAACAGCAGAGGAAGGTACCGCCTTGGTCCACTTCGCAGGAATCCACTGTGTCCCTGTGGAAGTAAGCACACACATGTAACCGCGGCCCACATATTTTACTGTTGCAGGGCCCTGCCACATGCCAGTCTGTGGGTCTCTGTACATGACTAGCATTGGCTCTTCATCCCTAGATGAAGGGACACGTCCGTGGATTTGTGCTGGGGGTGCATCTTGATCAGAAAAGATGCACAAGTGATTCAGCACGAACAACGCCTTCAACAGTCTTTCTTGAACATCATGGATGTCAGCATATTTATCTAGATACCGCTTCAAGGTTTGGTTTGTCCGCTCAACAATGGCCTGTCCGGTAGGCGAATGCGGAATGCCCATGGTATGTTGCACTCCCCACTTTTGACAAAAACGTCGCATCTTTTCACTGGCATATGCGGGCCCATTGTCCGTTTTTAATTGAGAAGGAACTCCCATTACGGCAAAGCAACAAGTCAGGTGTCGCAGGACGTGGAGGGCCTTTTCCCCTGTTTGAGCTGTTGCCCAAACAAATCGACTGAATGTGTCAATGGTAACATGCACACACTTCAGCCTGCCAAACTGAGGCACGTGGGTGATATCCATTTGCCAGAGTTCACACGGGCCCAGGCCCCGGGGATTCACACCAAGCCCTAGCCCTGGGCCATGGTGGCTACAGCTGGGGCAGGCTCTCACAATACCTTTTGCTTCCTGCATTGTTATCTTAAACTGGCGAAAAAGTCCTTTAGCATTTTGGTGAAAGGTACTATGAGCTTCTCTGGCCTTGCAAAACTCATCCACTGGCACGACCGCAGAAACTAATTGGTCCGCTCTTGCATTTCCTTCTCCAAGGCCTTCCACCCACTTGTGGCTTCTAATGTGGATCACCGCATACGCTTTCTCTCTCTGATGAATTGCAGTTTGTAATCTTCTCAGCAGTTCAAACAACCGCTTATTTTGACAGTCCTTAAGGCGGGCATCCTCTATACGTTGTACAATGCCCGTAACATACATGGAATCAGAAACTACATTTAACTCAGTGGAGTGCCAGTTCAGGAAGGCCCACACAACTGCTGCTAGTTCTAAAGTTTGCAATGAGTCTTGTTCGTCTGCAGTCAGTGTGTGATGGTGCCACTCCCCATCCAACATCCAGGTAGCTGCTGCACGCCGGGACTTTTTTCCTGCATCCGTGAATACCGTCACTGCATTTGGCAGTGGGCGCTCACTTCTTTTGGGCAGGGGAATCCAGGCCTGGTTGTTCATCCAGCGCAAGGTGGTGGACTGCAGCGGTTCTATGTTGACTGCTGCAGCTTGAGTCAACAGGCTGGTTTGAAAGGCCTGGTTGTGTTGTAAATACCATTCTAGATCTTTCCGTTTCATTGGCAAGAAGATTGTCCCCGGCTCCTGGCCTGTTAGGTGTACGATTCTGCTGCGGCCTTTTTGGATCAGTTCAGCTACATTTTCAATTTTTTGTTGAATCGTTGTTGCGGGTTGGATGCTTGTGAACAGCCATTCCAGTACTTTCACATTTTCTGACCTCACCTTCTCCCCCTTTTTCTTTTTGCACTGAGTAAGTGCACCAACAAGTTGTGCGCTGCCATTCAGGATGGTGAGGTCCACTGGGACGTCTGGGTCACGTCGATCGACCCAACGCTCGGCCACCTGCGTGCTGATTTTTTGGATTGTCTGTCGCTGAGCAGGGGTCACGGACACCGCCCGTGCAGGGTCGGAGCCTTTCAGCAGCGGCCGAAGGACGTCCAGATCGTCGTTGGAGATACCAATCACCGGGCGCAGCCACTGAAGGTCACCAAGAAGGCGCTGTGCATCATGCAGGGTCCGGATGTGTACTGAGAGTTGAAGCTTTTGTGGTCGCACCTGTCCTTCAGTGATGTGCCAGCCGAGGTACTTCCAGGCCGGGCCACGTTGAATTTTGTCAGGGGCAATAACAAGGCCCTGGCTGTGCAACTGCTGCTCCAGAAAATGAAACTGGTCCTCCGTAAAGGAATGAGCTTGGGCGAACAAAATATCGTCCATGTAGTGATACACCATTGTGTCTGCCCAAGCGGCACGAATGGGCTGAAGCGCATTGGCGACAAACAACTGGCAAAGGGTGGGGGAATTCCGCATTCCCTGGGGCAAAACGGTCCATTCAAATCTCTCAAAAGGGGCTTCCTTATTAAGCGTGGGCAGCGTAAATGCAAATCTTGCAGTGTCAACGGGTTGCAGCTTAATAGTGAAGAAGCAGTCCTTGAGATCAATGATGAGCATGTGCCAACCCTCCGGAAGCATTGCGGGGTTAGGGAGGCCAGGTTGAAGAGCACCCATGGCCTGCATTTGAGCATTAACAGCTCTCAAGTCATGTAACAAGCGATATTTCCCAGATTTCTTCTTGATGACAAAAATGGGTGTGTTCCAGGGACTAGTAGAATGCTTTAAATGTCCCTGTTGCAACTGTTCATGCACCAAGTGACGTGCCTGGTCCAGACTTTCCTTTTTCAGCGGCCACTGCTCGATCCAGACAGGCTTATCGGTGATCCAAGCGAGACGGATCGGGAAAGTCCACTTTGCAGTGACCGCAGTCAAAAAGCCTGGTTCGTGAGGACAAGGCCCAGCTGGTCCAGGACATCCCGGCCAACCAAAGCGTTCACTCCTCTGGGCAGTGGCATGATGGTGACATGAATGGAGGCTCGTCGTCCGTCGACGACCACCTGAACCAAATTGGAGCTGCGCTGAACAGAAGCAGCACCACCCACACCCTCAACTCCATTCAGGGTGTGGTGACATGGCCAGTTCACGGGCCAACATGATGTTGACATGATAGTAATGTCCGCTCCCGTGTCAAGAAGCGCAGGCAGGGTCAGTGTCTGACCTTTGTGTGACCAGGTAGTGTCAACAACTGGTCGTTCAGTCATTGGAATAGTCAGCATTGCCAGGCCCCCGGTAGAACCAAATCCACGGGGCCCCCGATTGGAAAGTTCAGAATGTCTCTGCATTGTAGCAACCATTTGCGGAATGGGCACGAGTTGAGCAATCCTGGAGCCCTTGGGTACGTACAAAGGAGGAAACAGAGTCTGTACCATAATACAAATTTCACCAGTGAAGTCAGCATCAATGATACCAGGTAAGACAAACAGTCCTTTGATGCTTGCAGAAGAGCGGCCGACTAAAAGCGCACCCACGGGCTGGCTGTCCACAATCACAGGGCCACGCACACCCGAGGGGATTTTCACAGGGCGGAGGTCCGTGATGGTGATGCCTATTGCTGTTCCCAGGTCCAATCCGAGGCTTCCTCTTGTGGCGGGGGCAAGGCTGGTTGCTGGCCGAACGGCGTTGGCTGGATGGACGGGTTGTAAACTGGAACGACGGCAGACGAGGGCGCTGTTGTCGGCGGTGGCGCAGTGAGTGCCGGGGCCGCTACTGTTGTCTGGGCGCGGCGGCCATCCGCGCTCTTCTTCCCGTTTCCCGAGCGTTTGCAGGCGAGTGTGGAGTGGGAACCTTTCCTGCAGTGGTTACACCAGACTGGACGAGAACACTGTCGTCTAACATGCCCTTCCTCTCCACATCTATAACACTTGAGCACTCCTGACCCACCCCCCACTTTACCAAGGGGTCGAAGTGGCTGGAGCGCAGCAAAAGCATGCGTGTGAGCCTGGGCTATCTTTTCCCCTATTTTGTCACCCATGGCCGTGACCATCTCAGCTAGAAATGCATGCATCCCCACCGGCACTCGGCTCATCCTTTCCAACATTACTTCAATGGAGGCATCTGCAGGCAGTGTAACTAAAATGTTTTTTGTTTGCTGAGTGCTGTTTTCGAGAACACACTGGCGTAACAGTGCCGCCTGCATCCACTGAGGCACCCCAGAAGCTGTAATAGCTTCGGAGACTTTGTCTACAAAGGCAGCAAATGATTCCTCCTTGCCCTGCTTAATGGCCATATAGGAGGGAGTGGGGGGGGCAGTACGTACACTGTCTATAGCTTCCCTTGCTGTTCGCATAGATTCTAGCAGAATGTCAGCCCCTAACTGCAGCTGCGCTATGATGGTGGACCACTGTGCATGACCCATAAGTTGTTCAGGAATGACTCCCCGCAGGGGGTCACCCTCTTGCCGAGGTTGATTAGCAACCTCGTTACAAAGCTGCTGCCAGTGAGCTTGCCACAGCAGTTGCTGCGACTGGGTCATGATCATCCTAACAATTCCCTTGATGTCCTCGGGGCACAGTATAACGCTTCCCCAAATATAATTTAACATCATTTTGGTGGGCTCCCCGTGCAGCCCGGACTGACTCGCTGTGGTACGTAACTGTGTGAGTAACTTCCAGTCGATTGCCGTGTGAGTCGCTTGCTGCCTGCCATCCTGCAGGGCCTCAAACAGCACTGGAAATGCCAGTTCTGCTCGGCTCAAAGTTCTAGCGTCCTGAGCTAGTTTCACATCGCCCTCCTCCAAAGCTTTCTGCTCCACTTTCGCCCAGCTAATTCTACGTCTCCCGTTCCCAACGCGAAACGGAGCAGAGCCTCCGCCTCCGCCTCCACCCAGCAAGGGGGGGGGCGCAAGTGGCTGCTGGCGTGCGGGCGGCTCCTGCCGAGAAGGGACACCGCTTTCTGGCCCCGTGCGAAAAGGCATAAAATCGCCCGGGGTGGGGGGCAAAGCCGGCTGATCGTCCCCCTGTGGTGGTTCGGACGGCGCACAAGGAAGGGGCAGAGACCCCTCCTCCGGCTGCGGCGGCGCGGACGCCGCGGCGGCCGCTAGCTCCGTGCGCGCCGCGGCGGCCGCTTGCTCCGCGGAAGGAGCGGCCGCCTCCGGGGCCGCGCCGCGATCGGGTGGCGACCCTTGCACCCCCAGAACCACACACTTCCCTACGGCCGGCAAGCTAGGTGTTTCGTTCCCAATGCCGAGCATTCCCGGGATAGGGTGCTCCCCTCCCGGGGTCCCCCCGCTCCCTTCAGCGACCCCTTCTAACTTTTCCATGGCTATGGCAGCAACTTTTTTCTCAGTCTGGTACCTCTGCAAACAGGTCGTTACCTCCCTCCAGGGCTTCCCAAGTTTCGCGCATGCTTTGTTGCTGTCTAGAATTCCCTCAAACAACTGATCCCCATATTTCCGCCATTCAGGCAGGTCAAAGATCGTATTAGGGTCCCTGAAGCAACCCTTTTCTACACCTAACGTAATTAATCCTGTCACCTGCTTTAAGGTGTCTTTGCTAACTCCCCGCTTTTCTAAAAAGCGTGTTAATAAGTCTACGGCTACCTGCGAATCCATTTCCGTCCAGCTGGTTAACCTCTCCAGGCTGATCGCTGTGGGTTCCGCGTCCCTCCGCGCTGGCCCCTCCGCGTCTTTCCGCGCCGCGTCTATGCGCCGATCGCGATCGCCCCGCAGCCTTTCTGAGTGTAGCCGTTCTCGGGCGGCGGACCCCTCTCCGAGGTCCAAGCGATCGGATCCCCCCTTCGCCGCGCACAGGGTATAGATCTTCGCTCCCCGGTCGCTGCTACCGGTGCTTTCCCGATCCCGCCGGTCAGGTCCCGCGCGTCTCCGTCCCGTACGTCGGGGTCACCATTTGTCGGCGAGAGGAGCAAGACGACGAGCCAATGTGGTTCATAAATCAAGCTCGTTTATTGTCAGACAGTGCACATACTTATACTACTTTACGTGCTCAAAATATTATTCACTTACAGAAGTTTCACACGGGATTTTTCTCTAATCTAATTAAAACACAGACTGGTCTCAGAAGGCAATAACATCAACAGTTTCTTCTGCCAAGCTAATCTCTAGACACCTGCACTTTGTTTACAGCTCTCATGTCTCCCTTTCCACAGTTGTTTTGAGAACAGCCTTGAGCAGAGGCCTAACACTTATCTATGGAGTCTGGATTGCTCACTTATACCTTATGTCTGTGCAGCCAGAAATGGCCATTTCCCAACACCCCCAGGCCCAGCATTGATCCCTGCCTCCCTCTTCCCCTAGAGCTGTTGCATCTAGGAACCAGTTTCCAGGACAGGAAAAGGAGGTCAGGATTTCAGGGGGTTTCTCTGTGCTGGGCAGCGGCAGGACCAGGCACAGAGGTGCGGGACCGGGAGCACGGGCTGGGGGCCTCTGCAGAGCTGCAGGGCCGAGCCGGGGCTGTGGGGCAGCCGGGGCTCAGCGCCGGGCACTGCCTGACCCCAGCACACCCCGGGCACGGCCGGCAGTGGCCCCCGGCCCCCAGGAGGCTGCGGGACGCCCCGGCCGCCTGCCCGGCCCCGTGGAGCTGCCGGCCCTGCCCGCCGGGGGGGCCGCCTTTGGACACTGCGGCAGGACAGGGACCGCTTCTGGGATACGGGGTGTGGAGGGGAGGGGGAGAACAAGGAGGAGGAGGAAGGAATAGCTGGGAAAAGTGGATTACTCATGGAAGGATCAGGATTTTCTTTGAAGGATCTTGTCTGGGTCACTGGAGAAACGAGTGATTTTGCAGAAAGCTCAGCAGCTGTCACAGGATGAGCACCCACAGGCACTGAGGGGGGGCTGCAGCAGTGGCAGAAGAAGCCCCTGCAGGACTTGGTCACAAAGGCACAGCAGCTGAATGCAAGAAGGGAGGAGGAAAAGGTCAAGGTGAAGGCAAAGGCCGTGGCAGAGTTTCTACAGCCCCTGAGGGGTGAACCACAGGGCCCAAGGGGGCCCCAGCACCCAGGGGACGGCCTCGGCCACAAGCACCTGGCAGAGGCATTGCCCTCCTCGGCAGGGGAGAGCCCACCCAAACAGCCCCTGGCAAGGAATCAGGGTTCCATCTGCACGCCACAAGGACACTGGAAGCAGAGACAGGAGCACCCTCACAAGCAGCAAGTCCACCCCTTGATGGACATGGACTGTTCAGGGTGTCAGAGCTCCCATTACACCAGGAACCCACCACACTGGAGCCCTTGAGAACATTCAGGGTGGCTCTGGATCGAGAGGAGGCCTTTCCTGATAGACACAGGGCCTCTGGATTCACTCTGAATCTTAGACCTAAGGGGGGAAATTATCAGGGAGTTCTTGGATCATTCACAGTGTAAGGGGGGGAAATGAGCAGGTGTGTTTTATTCATCCACTCTTAGCAGATGTGGGAGGCAGATTTGAAATGCATGAATTTCTGTTTGCTCCTAATGGTGACTGTAATTTACTGGGCAAGGATTGGATTGCTAATGTGGAAATAGAATTTAATATTGTAAGAGGTGATACAGAGGTTGATGTAGCCCTGTCTCTGTGTCAAATGTCTGCAAGGCCTCTGCTGAAGTGAACCCCGAAGTGTGGGCAGCTCCAGGGAAATAGGGAAAATTAGAGATGGAGCCTGTCCAAATTACTTTCAAGCAACCAGCACAAGTGGCGTCTAAAAGCAATACCCTGTTCCAAGGCAGGCAAGGAAGGGGTCACAGCCTGGGATTGAGTCCCTGCTAAAGGCAGGGCTTTAGGAGCCTGCCATCTCTCCCTACAACACTCCTGTCCTGCCAGGCAAGAAACTGCATGGATGGACACCAGGAGGAAAGCAGAACTGCCAAGGGTTAAAAAGCACATTAACTGAGCCTCCTGCCCAGCTCTCCCAGACAGGGAAAAGGAATTTGAATTGCATGTGGATGTTAAACAGGGCCATGCCAAAGGAATTCTTGTGCTAAAATGTTTAACCCAGTGGCCAGAGAGTGGCCTCATTGTCTGCACAATTGTGCAGCCACAGCTTCAATGGCAACTGAGGCCCAAACCTGAAGGCACAAGGATCTCCTGTTGATCAAGTCTGGCATCAAGTTCAAGCTCTGAGAACCAAAAGAGCCTCTACATGGATGAGCAGTGCTCGGTTATTACAGTAGGAAACTTGTTCAATGGAACAGGAGGATTTAGAATTGAGGACAGGGGAAGGGTTGAACCCAGCCTCCTGTGTGAAGGGCCCTGGACAGGGGGGCTGGGAAGAAACCCATGACTGCATTCAAGTGACAGCAGACCTGGGATGGGAGAGATTGAGGAGACATTCCCTGGCCTGAGGGAGAAAATGTGTTTATGGAAGGGTCTGCATGAGCAGGAAAAGGGAAGAATCACAAGACACACTGTTGTTAAGGAATGGGAATGACACCAAGCAGAAGGAGGAGGTGTTTGGGGGAAATTTAATGGCTGCTGTTGGCAAAAAGAGGACAACTCAAAAGTGGTAAAACAGATAACAAAGGAAAGAAGAACGTAGCTCATCTACTGGTCCCAATCAGAAAAGGATGGGAATGGGAAACGATTTTGTGGTTCCCAGGCAGAGCATGGGTTAAACGAATGATATTTCTCCTCTTTTGTGCCACAGCAACTCTGATCTTTTTACCATGCAGGACACCTCGCTGAGTGCAGCTCATTCAGCAGCTGAGCAAGGGGATGCAGGTGGCAGCCAGGCCTCCTGAGCCAGAAATGGCTACAAAAGGACACAGAATGGGATCACTGAGAATAATCCCAAAACCAAAGAAGACCCAGGAAAAAGAGATTGAGTCAACAGTAATTAAAATTTCGTAAAGAAAATTACTGAGAAAATCGGAAGAGGAGGGACTGAAAGGAGTAAGATGAAAGCGTCTTTGCAAACAGATGGTGTGAATCTTCCTGGAGATAGGAACAGGGACTTGTGAATAATGAAGTGAAAGGAGAAACCACCAATTTCACCAAATGTCAATAAATGACACAGACTGCTGCTCAGCCAAGGTCCTGCTCAATTCCTGAACTTCGAGAAGAACAAACACTAAAGAGAGCCATGAATATCGGATGTTATACAAAAGGGGGGTGCACATTAAGGGGGACACGCAGAAGGCGGATCGGGAAGTCTCGACCTTCCAAGTACCTCAGCCAGGGGACAAAGGGAGAGAGAGACGCGGCCGCGAAAACTACGATATAAAAGGAGACTGCGTTTTAGAGACGCCATGGGAAATGCCCCGCGGCCTCTCCATTTGGTCATGAATCAAGTTCCTTTTACAGGACTCCTCGCTCTCCTTTCGGGACACAAACCTCTGGCCACGCCAATCTTCCCGCACACTCCCGGGGACACGGCAGCCACCTCTGTGCCACCGACAGCAAGCGGGACGAGGCAGCGCTGCTCCGGCAGCGCCTCCTGCCCAGGCAGCAGCGGCAAGGAGAGCGCGGGCAGCCGCTCCCGCAGCGGCCTCAGCCCAGCGGCAACACGGGCCGGACATGGCACAAGGAAGCCGCCAGAGCCCCCTGCCGCCGCCCCCTGGGCCCGCAGCCAGCCCCGAGCCCCGGCAGAAGCGAGCGCGGCTCCCACCTGCGCTGCCGCCGCCTCCGAGCTCCGCCGATGCCGCCTCCCCGGGCCCCGGCCGCTGCCGCCGCTCGTGGGGCTCCAAAGACGCTCCGGGCCCAGCGGTGCCGATCCGAGAAAAGCGGAGCGAGTCCGATCGGGACCGTTCCTCACTCCCGTCCTGATTAATCAGCCCATGGGAAAGAGGAGTGACGGGGAAAAGCAGCCAATCGAGGCGAGTGCGTCATTCGAATTGGAGACAGCGTTTCAGATGCGCCGCCGGGCGGTGTCTCCGGAACAGTCGGAACAGGAACAGGAACAGTCCCTGCGCTGGGCCCGGGCTGTCCTGGAGTCCAAGGAAGCGCTGCTTCGCCAAACTGCCGGAGCTCGGCCTGACCTGGAGCTGAGGGCGCTGCGAACTGCGGCTGAGGCCGGCATGGAGCAGGGACCCCCCTGCAGCCCCGGCAGGAGCCCAGGCCGGAGCAGGACAAGGATTGCTGTCCCTGAGGGGGAGGCAGTGCCATGAGCTGAGTGTGACCCCATTCCCTGTGCCTCTGGGCGGGGAGCAGGGAGGGAATGGGGGATAAAGGGAAATCTGGGAGGGAGGGAAGGGGAGGGGCATTCCCATGCTCTGTTTCGTTTGATAATAAATTCAATTAATTTCCCCATGTCAGGTGCGTTGTGCCCATGAGCAGTGACTGAAGTCTCTGTGCCCTTATCCAGACCCTCGAGCCTTTCCTTGTGTGTTCTGTTCCCTGCCCAGGATGAGGAGGGCACTGACAGAGAGGTTTTGGTGGCACCGGGCACCAGACCAGGCCCAGCCCACCCCAATAATGGCTGCAATAATTCACTCCATCATTAACCAGCCCCACCGCGGGTCCGGCTGCGTGGACAGGCAGCTCCAGGAATACAAACTGGGCAAAATGGGACACCGTGAGAAGAGGAACGTGGTGCCAGTGGGTGAAATCTCCTTCCCCCGAGCTGTCAGTGAAACACTGAGTTTCAAAAATTAGAATCATAGACAAAAAGTTAGTAGAAATCAGTTAAAATAGACTCAGTATTAAAAAAAAAAAAAATAGAGCTAGTAAGCAGACCCAGCTGAAGTCAATGATTAACTAGAGAACTAAGCTGAGACAAGTTTGGAATGTACCTGAACAATTGTTGGTCATTTAGATGCTTATTCAGCCGTGTTTGCAATAGGGAAATAGAAAACATTGCTTCATAGATCTGAAGGAATGTAGGCAGTTCCTAATTTTCCTATTGAAGAGGAAATGTCAGAAGGGACCGAAAGTTCCCGTAGAAGCAATTTGTACTGTCAAAAACCAAAGGGCGAGAAAGTTCAAACAGAGGAAGAGGAGTTTTACTTCATCATCCCAGCCCTCTCCTCTAATTTCAGGACCACTGACCCAAATTAAAAGGCAAACTACGCATACTTAATTAGTATTCAACTAATTACCATACGAAACGGGAAAATGGGAGGTACCAATATCATGAAGGTATCCTTATATTTTGAATATTCAAGACTTTTGTAAATATATAGCTCTTGTATTGCTTTGTGCTTTTGGGCTGCGTATTAGGGAGCCATCCCACGCAGTTTCCCGGCACTGAAATAAACACACACTTTCTAACAGCGCTGTTAGAGAGCCTTTGTCCGTCTCGAGGCGGGCATCGATGCTAGATCGATCCTCATATTTTGGTAATTCATCAGGGGGAGGAGGCTGGAGAATCTGGTGCGGAGGAAAGGGGAGAGGAGAAGGGATAGGGCTGGAGCTGTGGAAGGAGGGCGGGGATGGCCACGGGGCAGCCAGGGATTGAGTTTCCTTTCCAGCTCTGTGGGCTGAAAGGGAGCCTTGCAAAATCCGACAAGGAAAAGAGAGGAGAAGGAGCAGGCGGTGACAATTTGGATTCAATTTGCCTGTCTGAAGTGCAAACTCGGAGCAGGGGCGAACGCCCACCTGCGCTGTGCGGGCTCTGCCGCTGCCCTGGCTGCAGCCCGTCTGGTGAGACCCCCCATAAGCATCTTCCCGGGGGCTGCTTCGCTTTTTGCGGCCAATTTGTGACAGTTTGGCAGGAATTTTTTACCTTTACACTGCTTTTCGGGATAGAGGGAGCCCGGCATGGGGGCGCTCCCGGCACTGGCGCCTCTGGGCTGTTTTGAGG
The DNA here is from genome assembly GCA_034509425.1 of Eopsaltria australis. Lineage (NCBI taxonomy): Eukaryota > Metazoa > Chordata > Aves > Passeriformes > Petroicidae > Eopsaltria > Eopsaltria australis. The sequence continues at coordinate 747 of JAVTVJ010001109.1, read as the reverse complement.
AGGGGGGAGCCGATTGTGGCCGTGCGAGAAAAGGGGGGTGCGGGGTCTATAAAGGACCTCGGAGCTCCGTGGGCTGGATCGGATCCGCCCCAGCAGCGCCCCGGGGCCTTCGCCTTGTGGGGCTGAAGCCGCCCCACACCGTGATCGATGCCTTGGGGCGGATTCGAGTGAAAGGACACAGCAGGACCGGTTCAGGAATGTTTATGTAAGGCACGAGCCTCGCCGAGCTTTGTGGCCGGGGAAACACAATTTTGGGGCTTTTTGCTCTCAGTTCATGCCGTGCTTTGAACACAGCAGAGAGCAGAGCCAGGAAACGTCACCGTCCATTTGTGCGGGCGGTTGTTGTGCAGCGGCGGCGGCACCGGCTCCAGCATCTCCCGCATCCCCCACCTGGCTCCCGCATCCCGCCCGAGCGTCTCTGCCGGGCCCCAGGTCAGAGTTTGTGGCTTCTCCCTGGCAGATCCACTGCAATTCCATGTCGCACTCCGGAGGGATGATTCTGCTTCTCCTGATCGTCCCACATTTTCCAGGCCTCTCCCTTAATTCCAGCTGGAAGCTGTGGCTGCAGAAATTAATCTGGGTCACCTCCGGAGTCCCTCGGCCACTCCCGGCCCCCAGCGCTGCCCCCGGCGCTCACCGGTCCCGGTCCAGGCGGGAGCCGTTCAACCACGTCCTGCCCGTCCCGGCCGCGGGCACCCAGAGCCTGATCCAGACGTTGCGCCCGAATTTCTGCGGGGTTTCATCCAG
>JAVTVJ010001108.1:0-124009 GCA_034509425.1 Eopsaltria australis | reverse complement strand
ACTCACCAGGTGCAGCACTTAGCTTATTTATTGCGGAGCACGGCGCTGACCCGCCCTCCCCTTCCCGTTTCCCGAGGAGTGGCAACAGGAACACGGCATGGGTTGGACTGTCACGTTGTTTTGATGAGAGGCGGTACCTGCCGGTAACTCAGGATTCACAGAGTTAGTGCAGTTAAAATTTCCTTTGCGAGGGAGTCTACAGTCTTTGATAAAATGACCTAACTTCCCACAGTTATAACAACGTTTTTCAGCTGGCGCTGGTGTGACACCATAGGAATGCGTGGGTTTGGGTTTTACCTTCGCCAAGTCAGGGATGGTATCTGACTTTGGCAGCCTTACTTGGGAGCAGCGCTCAGTGATAAGCTCGATGGTGGGCGGAGGCTCCCAAGGCATCAGCTCGATGACCCTACAGCACTCCTCGTTAGAGTTCTCCCTTACAAGTTCTACTAGCATCTCCTTTTGCACGACTGGGTTGGTAACTGCACGCGCCACGGACTCCCGAAGTCTATTTACAAAGGTGACAAACCTCTCTTGGGGACCTTGCTTTATGGTGGTGTAACCTTGAGCAGGGTCACCCTCAGCGGCTAAACCAAACAGCACCGATCGCGCTGCCCGCTGTACGTCTTTAAGGACTTCAGCCGGAATGGTATTGGCTTGGTCCCTGGATTCAGAAAACGCTCCCTCCCCACTAAGGTGTTCCATAGTGAGGGAGGCTTTGGCTGGATCGCCGCGATAGGTGGCAAGTAACTTTTGCAGCTCCCTATGCCACCTGCTCTCCCAAACCCAGAAATCCGGTTCGAATAAAAGGCTCGACATCAGGAGTTTTAAATCGTATGGTACTAACAACGATGTTTCAAACGTGGAGTTTATCAACCCCTTGAAATAGGGAGACACGCGCCCAAACTCCTGGCTCGCTTTGCAAATATCCTTAATTACCCATTGCTGTATGGGCTCCCACCGCGCGGTGTTACGCTGCCGGTTGTACGTCACCGGTGCCGCAAAGGGCACGGCTACCGGCAACTGCGATGGGGAAGAGGCCCCGGTGGTATAGGCCTCGGAGGCCCGGGTGAGATAGGCCTCATCCCTTCCCGCTTCCGGGGTAGGACCGTGGGAACCGGAAGGTAGACCGTGGGAAACCGGAAGGGGTACAGCATGGGTAAACAAGGGGGCGGGCACGCCAACGGGAGGGGCGGGGTTCCCGGCAGGGGCGGATCTGGGCGGGATTGGAGGCGGGACTGGGGTGGGAGTTACAGGATAAGGGGTGGGGCGACCGAGGGGGCGGGGAACTTCGTGGGCGGGAGGAAGGAGGGGCCCCGACGCAATGACATCATCGGCCGCAGGGGGTGTGACCGACGTGTCACTCGACGCGGGGGTGGGGGCTAGGGAGGAGGGGGTGGGGTAGAAGGGATTCGCGCCACTCCGGTTCGCGCGCGCGCCGAAGTCCAAACCGCTGCCGCATTGCGGCAAAAGTCCCGATCCGCCATCTTGCGATGGCGCAGCAAAATTTCTCCTGATGCCATTTTTTGGCGTTCCTTTAAATTCAAAACTACTATCATAACTCGGAGGGGGAATCCGCGCAACGGGCGCAACTGGGGACGGCGAACTGGGGTAATATGTAAGGAATGGGTCCACCCTGAGCTGGCCAGACTCAGGGCAGAAAGGGTTGGTGACTGCCGTGCCTCGGTGGAGACCTCCATCGTCTCCGATTTCAACCCTCTTGCTTTCGCAAGAAGGGCGTACCGGCGCAGGGTCAGCCACCGGGATAGAGGGGGGCGGAATGAGGGGTTCAAGGACACAATCAGGGGTAGGGGAACTAACGTCAACCGCACTCGAATCCTCCCCAGACTCATTAACTAAAACATTATAAATTAAAGTCTGCAACTCAAAGAATCGTTTAACTGAAAAATCTCCCCCCTCAAATCTATCAGTTAATTTTTCCCCGACGTCATCCCAAAACGAAAGCGTAAAAACCGACTTAGGATGAACGAAAGGAATGTTCCCAAGTACCCATTTCAAAAACTTTTTAAGTAAATTTTTATCAAAACTTTCCCCCGAATCAATCAAACGGTATTTTAAACTATAATACAAAAAACTTAGCTCCTTCTCCCTCTTGCTTTGATGGTTGCCCATCCTATAACAAGAGAGGTTAATTCCCCACTCTCTAAAATAAAGTAGAAAAGGTAGCGGTTAACTCACCCGGAGGGACACTCGACCTCCGCGGCGACCTGCAGGGCTTTTTTCAGCGTCCGAGGCTCCTGCTCCTCGCGACGACCGCCAAAGTAAATCCACAAACGAGAGATGTGAGGTGCCTTGATGAGCTCGGTTTCACCTCGATGCCTCAGTCCGTCGAGGTCGAGGGAGTCGCCGGCTTTTCTACGAGTCCGTACCTCCACAAGAGGGTTCAGGACACGTAGCAAGGAGCGCTCCAACAGGGTCTTCTCGGTATCAGGAGAGTCCTCTTCTGAAGCTACTTGCGTAGCAGCAGCGTTGGGCGCCACTTAATAAAATAAAAAATACCTCGTGGCTTCGCGGCCTCGTGGCCACCTGCTAGATGGTTGCCTCAGCCACCCGGGCGCCACCAGGGCTAAGGTTTCCCTGCCCACAGCAACGCTAATCCCAAGTGCTGAGGTGTCGGTGTTCGCAAGCGTGGGTTCTTGCTACCAGTAGCTGCGGAATCAAGGCAATAAGGAGCGGCAACTGTGCTGGGCAACAGGAACGTTTATTGAACCTCGTCCCAAGCACAATGGCGCCGGACAAGGCTGTGCAGAGACTTATAAACCACTCAAGCAACCAATCACGGCAGAGCAAGGGGGAGGAGTTGGGGCGGGGAGAGGACTCATAAACCAACCGGGAGTAAGGGAGGGAGGGAGAAAGGCTCAGGGACCAATCCGAGATGCACCTGCAAAGAGCTTTCCAGAAACAGGGGAGGATACAGAACTTGACAGACAACACAACTAACAAATTATCAAACAGAGGCGTAACCTAAACTAAATGGACTAAACCAAGGTCGGGATGGCTCCCGGGGGATTCTTTCCACGAGATGGTTTCACCCACCACCCTTTCTTCCGGGAGCCCAGGGCCGACGTTGCCATGACAACCGCAACAAGTGAGACAGTGAATATACACCAACGACGAATCTGAAAAACCCTCCACCGATGGGAGTGACCCCATGCCAAAAAGGAGAAAACCGGCGCTTGTTCTCCTGTGGATTTCACATCTGAAGTAGGTGACCTGTGCTCACAGTGACAGTGCTCTGACCTGCATGTCCTCTGGGTTTTCCATGAGACTTCTGTGGCTCTAAAACATAATTATCAGTTATTTAGAATACTGAATTTTGAAATTCCTGAAATGATGGGAGGATTGTGTTGCTGCCCACATGAATGCTTTTATAGTCACGGTATCACACCAGGCCTCAGGCATGGCACTATGGGGAGTGAAAGATCTCAAAGGTCCTTGAGAATAATCCTAGAGGATGAGGAATGACTAAGTAGCTCTACCTTTCTCTACTTACACTATGCGCAGTCTGGGGTCCCAGAAGCGCGCTATGCCACAGGTTGTATCTGGGCTTTGCCTCAAAGGGAAGCACACAATTAATTGTCAAAGAGAATTAAATGATATATGAATTTGCCGGATGGACTTCCAGGGACCAATCAGGATTTGGGAGCAAAACACTAGCTAAATTATTTGGCAAAATGCACTATTATCTGATTCTCATTAAAAAAATACATTGTTAATCATTTCTGAAAAGTCTAACTCTATTTTTCATTTGTGGAAGGTTATTTTTAGTTGCTATTGAGAAATTTTGTTGAGATCACAATTAGAGTGCTGATCCATCTTTGAGGATTCAGCTTAAGATGTCTACTGCTGTATTCAATGCAAACTTCATAAATCCTGCCTGCCAACATTTTGTTTCCAGGTGCACATTTTCCTTCTGCACTGAAATGAGTAAAGAAACCTTACTCATCTGCCTTTTATTCATGCTTTATATGTCTATATGTATGTATTATGAAGAAAGAATAGCAGTGCAGCAATGAGAATTAGTTGGAGAATGCTTTTTGTCTGTAGGTTGCCGAGTCCTCAATAAACAATGATAGGCAGCAAGGCTGCTTTAAATCAACATGCTCTCTACTGGGTTTTCTTTGGTACTGGAAATGAAATACGCAGAATCAGTTTGACTGTTTCTTCTACCCCTTGATGTCCTTCTAACCACAGGTCTTTTTCATTAAAGAAAACCAAACCAACCAAACAAAAAAACCCCACAAAAATGAACCAAACTACAACAAGAAAAACAACAAAAAAACAAACAAACAAAATCTTCCCCCCAAAAAACAAACAGAACTGTTGCATTCCGCTTGTTCGGGTTTTAAGCAGCAGCCCTGCGGCGACTACGACCGAGTGTCCCTGGCTCAGGCAGGCACAGGTTCACCGGCGTCGGGAGTTCAGTTTCCCTTGCTGCGGGCAGTGTCTCCCTGCTTGGTAGACACTGTATCCTAAAGGCTGGAAAGGCTGGGAAGGGATCTCTCGGCGCAGAGTAAAAGATACACTGTATCAAGGAGATGACAGCTCTCTGGGCGTCTGAGTCCGAGAGACCCAGGGCTCAGCTTGCACCAGACTTTTATTATGAGGGTGACAACCAATTAGGTCCAAGCCCGGGGGAGAAACCAGAGAGGGACAAGGGCCAACGGGGGACAGAGAGGGGAGGAGAGGGGGTAACAGACATGACTATAACATAATCAGCAACCGAACATAACCGAACTTTCTGGAACTCGGGGAAGATTGACAACTGATGGATGGGTGGTCAGTCCAATGGAAAAGGGAATGTCCAGCCCCTTAGAAACCCAGCCCCACTCCGGGGCAAACCACTGCCAAACTCCACCCCAGGGGTGGCCTCAATCCTGGGATTTCCTACTCCAGGGCTTCTTAATGGGGAAAGTACTCTTCGCAGCCCCAAACTCCACCACACAGAACAACAGCAGCACCATAAATAACATGTCTTCTGGAGGACATTTCTCAGCAATTGAGGGTGGAATGCGCTTCATATACATCAGAAAAGAGAACATCTAGCCTCTAATTGAGATATTAACTTCTCATTTAGGGATAAGCAAGGTAATTCCTAAATCAGACATCTACCAATTTTAGGAGTCAGGGTTCAGATACTTCTGCCTTCAAAGCTTGCTTGTTATGTATCTGAATATCTACAATTTAATGGCAAACAGTAAATGGAAGCATAACTCTACTTAGCCTATGAATTATAATTTTCTGACATCTAAAATAGAGGGTACTGAAATAAATAGTTGGAAAAAGAGACTGTGAAGTTGCAATAATTATAATTTTAATTACAAATACAAAATTTTAAGAATATACATTTAAATAAATATTTATAATAAATATAACAAATATTTTTTGTATTTTATATAATTTAAATAAGTTAATTAAATAATAATATAATTTTATATATAATTTTATAATATTTGAGCAAGTATTTATAATTTATATATATATATATATATATACTGTAATACCAGAGACCTAGAGAAAGCCGATGTAGTTGCAAGACATTTAAGTGAACACTTTGCATTAGAAAAATATAGTCAGATATGCCAAAAGTATTAAAAAAATGCTATTAATAATTTCACATTTTTAGAGAAAAAAAGTATTTCAAAGCTATAGTATACTACACAATAGATAAAGATTTTCAGTCATTAATGATTAATATTTTCATCAATATATTGAACAAATTTTTTAAAATGCATCTTTTTATTATTCACTGAAAGTGTAAATAACACTTTCCCTTACAGAATGCAGTTCTTCACTAGCAGGATTACATAGAATGCCACTGTTTTACATTTCTCACAATTGCTCAGAATTTCAGAATGTCTGGCTCACTTTCTCTTGCTACAGAAGGTTCTTAAGCCTCATCAGGAGTGGAGAATAAAACCATCCTTTCCAATCATCAGTGAAAGCTGTTCACCAATCATTCTGATTTTTTGGCTTAGAAATTAGTCCCGAATACTCTTTAATAAATTGCTACTTGCTGGTTTTGTGTTTGTTTGGGTTTTTTTCTTTTTTATTTCTCTGACACAGAACCATGAAAGGTAACAGAGATTGTAGAGGATCACTTGCCTTATCGAAGGAATCACTACACTGAAGTTTTCTTACATGGGTCAGCTTCATGTACCCTCACATTAACTTCCTAAAGCATTTAAGGAAGTACATCGATGGCTGAAAAGACTGGGAATCTAATTTTCCTCTTTTATACAGCCTTGTGTGGTGCTCCCCTCTTTCTCAATTCCCACACTCAGAAGAGAGAAAAGACTGAATGCAATCATACAACAGCAGAGCTTGCATAAGGTAGTTGGGTTCACTTCATCTATAAGGCTGGAACCATTTGTGAAGCCTGGGTCTTTTTAACAACCTTCTGAAGTCAAGAATTTTTATTTTTTTTAAGCTAGAATGGCCTGTAATTATGCAGCAAGCAGTTCCATAAGAAAACAAAATAAAATAAAAAAAGACCACCACGAAAACAAGGAATGAAACAAGAACCTCTTCATCTTTTCTTCTATTTCTTCTATTTATGAACAAAGTTGGTGCACATGGTGGTAGGAGATTTACACAGATATACTGGAAAGAATAAAACACCCAGAGTGGCTGAATTTGTTAGAGAAAATTGTTGCCATTTTGAGCAGCAAAACAAAAGCTCTACAATACACAAAACAAAATCTGAAATATAAAACAAATAAAGCAATAATGTAGTGTAATGTCTTGGAAAAGCCTTTTAAATGCTAAATGAAGGGAGAAAAAGTAGTAATATTTTGTGAGGAAAAATACAATTTTTTTCTATTATAAAATTGTAATATAAGGATGCCTAAATTATTTAGCATTTTTTATTAGTAATACTTATACTAATATGCATATTAATACTTATACTAATATGCATATTTGGATTTAATGCCAATTGACAAGAAAGAGATCTAACAGTTCTTTTCAGCAGACATTGCCCAATAGACTGTATTATCAGAGATCTTCTTAGCAGTTTATGCTTTTCTATTTTGTCCCAGTGCTTGGTAATCCTCTTGAACTGGAGGCCATTACCTTCAAAACTGTCATAAAAGCAAGCTGTTTTTTCCTGCTGTATAAGGAAACAGAAGAACTTATCTAAAGAACTTAAGTTCAACAGCTACAGGCTGACTCATGTGATCCTTTCTATTCGTCCTGAAGTATATCCATACAAAGAACACAGTTGCTGTTTCCAGGCCATCAGTTCATCTCATGCTGCTCTTGTGGAAGAATGTGAAAATGAAGCAGTGGGAGAATTGCTTGAGAAATTTTGCTGTGTGAGGAAACTCATCACTGTATAAAACTGGTGGGGCAATGCTGCTGTTTCTTAGCTGCTTTCTTCACCAGCCACAGCTTGTGGCAGGAACTCTGCCAACCAGGTGAGGAGAAGCAGAATGCAAGCTACAGACTGAGGGAGGAGAATGGGAAGGTGACACAGCAACACACATCTCTACTGAAACTGGTGAATGAATTTGTATCCCTTGGATACAAACTTAGATTTTCAGCCCAAAAGAGTTTGCTAACCTTTCCATTTTTTAACTGCAGGGAGTGGGAGTTTGGGGTCGGGTTTTTTTGGTTGGTTGGTAGGGGTTATTTTTGGTTGGTTTGCAGGGTTTTTTTTCACCATTTTGACATATTTTCTTTCACCTTAGATCCCCACTACCAGCTACAGCAGTACAAGCAAGAATTGATTAATTAAATGGAAGGAGCAGAAAAGAAGTGGCAAGAAGACTGCTGCTTAAATAACATTTTGCTAACAGAGAAATCATAATTCTGGATCACACTGGAGTTTATTGAATAAAGTGGAAAAGAGTATTTTGTACTTGAAAGAATGAAGCTTTTTCTAGTAGTTTTTCTGATTAAATGATGTATTTCTGTTAGGTTAAATAAACAGATCTTTTTAAAAAAGGGAGGGGGCTTAAAACAGCTCAGAGGCTTGTATAGAAGATCCAGAATGCCTCCTTTAGGAAAAAACCCCACCTTGAAATGGTAAAATACATCCTCAAATCCCTCTCCCCACCTCCAAATCACACAATATACTACCTCAAATATTTGTTTAGAGAGCAGTGTAACCACTAACCCATATTCTAGGCAATAGAGGGAATGAGTGAGGTACCATCTTGATATATGGACAAAGAGGGAGGAAGAAGTTTGGATTTGATTCTAATGAGGGTTCCTTTGCTTCCTTTTATCTCATATAAATTACCATGCCTTTGTTTCCTATTCCGAATTTTGGAAATAAAAAGACTAAAACCCCAGAGATTAATCCTTACCTTCCCTTGTCTTGTGTTATGTGTGGTTGCAATATAAAATCAAAGCTCTCCATGCCTCTGAGACACATTCAGTGAGGCAAGTGGGATATTCTAGCAGTTTGAACTCACTCCAGTTTATGGCTTCAGAGAATTTCTGGGGTAATATTTTTCTTCTCAGCCATATTGCCCAAAAGCTAGTGAAAGAGGAACCTTGGGGGGGGATAAGAATTTTGCAATCACAAGAGTAAAAGTGAAAAAAGAAATCCTGGAAGAGAATAAGGCAGTAAAGAACAAACCTGCATCCTGGGGTTCCCAGGAAAGCTTGTGAACCTTGTATTGTTACTTTTGCCCTTTTTATTGTCACTGAATTGCATGACCACAGGGGTAAAAACACTCTTATTAAGGACTTTTTACCACTGTCATTAAAACTAACGATAAGATTTGACAGAAAATTTCAACAGACTGAGGACAAGGCTTACATCTGTTAAAAAAGACTTGTCAAACTTACTTGGAAAAGGACCAGAACCCTGGTAGCTCTTGTGAGACTTAGTTTTCTTCTCTTCCAGGGGAAAAAAAAACCCTAACAAAAAATCCCCCATGCCTTCCACCACCCCTGCCCCCTGCAAAAAAAAAAACCAAAAACCCAACCCACAAGCAAATCCATAAAATTGTTGACTAGCATACTGTTGGAGGTTGGGTTTAGGTTTTTTTTCCTCAGGAATTTTTCTCCCACGGGTGGCTAAGAGACTAATGACTGGGCTAATGGCTGAATACTTAAGAGAACAAAGCACAAGGCTAGGGCCTTTCTCCTTGGCAGGGTGGAGCAGAATCGGTCTCATGAAAGCAGGGCCTGACAACGCGAGATTTTGGAGACTGAAAAAAAACAAGGACGGGGGGAGGTCGCTCTCTTGCCTGAGACCCTCGGAGCCGGACGGTTAGAGCTGCTGTCTGCTGAACCTACGGCCCCTGAGAAGCCAGCAAGGAGCTGCCGGTCTGTCTGCTGTGAGTCTTTTCTCTCTGCCCCATCGGGAGCTGCCTGCCACCAGCCTGTCTCTCCCCCACTCCTCCACGCCACTCCGAGTTTTTCGCTACATTGTAGCAGGGCTCCCCCTGCACGCCGGGACCTCTTGCCATCCCAGCTGTGTCTGAGGATCCTGCTGCGGCACTGACACCAGCCGCCCCCAAGGGTCTGTGAAACAAAGGCTCTTCTCCATCCCTCCCTGCCTTGGGCAGCTGCCATTGCCATGTGCTACCTGAGCTCATGCCGGAGTGCCCCCTGCAGCCACCGGGGAATCATCGCACCCAGAGAACCCCCTGCAGAAACCGGGGAATCATCACACCCAGAGCGCCCCTGCAGCCGCCGGGGAATCATCACACCCAGAGCGCCCCCTGCAAGCACCAGGGAGTCATCACACCCAGAGTGCCCCCTGCAGGCTGTGACTGGAACTGCACCAAAAGGGAAAGGTGCCTGAAGCCAAGCAGGCTGCCACTGGGTTTCTGGTTCTGTTTGTGGGTTAACACCATAGCTGTTGTTATTTGTTAGCTTTGTTTTAGATATTAGTAAAGAACTGTTATTCCTACTCCCATATCTTTGCCTGAGAGCCACTTGATTTCAAATTTATAAAAATTCTGAGGGAGAGGGGTTACAGTTTTCCATTCCAAGGGAGGCTCCTGCCTTCCTTAACAGACACCTCTCTTTCAAACCAAGACAGATTTTGGACCCCAACATAGGACCCAAGGGCATCGAGAGGAAAAAGGATAACAGTTCTTGAGTAACGCAGTTTTTGTGTGCTGGATATAGGAACCTCATTAGGTTGCACCATGTGGTCTAGCTTATCCTGGTTTGTATGGCAAGTGGTCACGGCTGTCTCTCTCCAATTTGCAGCCCCATATCTAAACAGGGGGTCCTATAACTAAGGCTACAGTGGCTGTTATACAGTTTGTGTTATGGGTCAATAAGGTGAGGAATTAATGGATTTTCAACTTCCTCTGGAAGGCAGGCATGTGGATTCAGAGCTACCACACAGTAACGAAATGTTTTCAGGGTTACTTTAATAATGGTACCTACTGCAAGGAAATGGCACCAAAGGAAATCTTCTCACAACCCTTCACCCAGCTCTTTGGGCCTATTCCGCCAATCTTTGAAGGGTTCGAATCTTCTCTAGATGCTAATGATACCATACAGTGGCTGGTGTTGCTGATAGTCCTACTCTATTTAGCATTCAGGGATAAGGGGAGTCTGACTTGGATAGACACCCTGACACCTACCCCAGACAATAGGGATGAGGCCCCAGAACCTGACATGGCCCCAAGGACTAGGGATGCTGCCACAGAAACTGACCTGGCCCCGGAAACTGGGGATGCTACCACAGAGCCTGACATGGCCCCAGAGACCAGGGACACCATCCCAGAACCTAACATTGCCCCAGACACTAGGGATGCTGCTACAGAGTCTGACCCGGCCCCACAACCCACCTCAGAAACAAACCACCCAGATTGGGTGGAGATTCTGGTGAAAGAGATACGTGAGATGGGCCAAGTGCTGAAGGAATACACTTGCCCAGCTGGTGGGAAACCCTTCCCCTACCCCAAAGAGGGAGAGTCTAATGGGGCAGCAGGGGAACCCAGGGACGTTATAACCGCTCAGGCTCCAGTCAGACCAGAAGGGCAGCCACAGCCAGCAGCAGTGGCCCCTGTGGAAAAGAGGAAGACTAAGGTCAAACCAGAGCAGCCAGTGAGTAATGATGGGGAAGCAGGGCCCTCTCACCCAGTAGGAAGGCCAAGGATTGAAATCACTACCGAGTCCCTGGGGTATGACAGTCTCCGTAATCTACGAAAAGACATTGTGCGACGGGGTGGTGAGCCTTTTACAACCTGGTTACTTCGGGTTTGGGACCTTATGGGTATGAGTGTGCAGCTGGATAGTATTGAGGCAAGGCAGACGGGACCCTTGACCCATGACTCGGGGGTTGATCAGGTATTCGGAAGAGACGAAGGGCCCCTGTCTCTCTGGGAACGGCTTTTAATAAGTGTAAGAGAGAGGTTTGTCAACAGGGAGAGAATGCAGGAGTATCATCATAGAAGACCATGGAAAACTCTTGAGGAGAGAATCCAACAGCTGAGGGAGGTGGCAATATTGGAGGTACTCTTTGGGAGGGATGGACCACATGATAATGACCCCGACAAGGTCAAGTGTACAGGGCAAATGTTGTGGAACCTGGCAAAGCTAGGGCCCTCCCAATACACCATCTTCATTGCAACAATTAATGCTGACGACAACCGAGAGATGGTGGGTTCCACAGCCACCAAACTCAGGAATTATGATAGTATGATCAGTGGCCCAATGCAGGCTCAGGTCTCTGCTGTGGTCAAAGACCTCAGAGAGGAGATGATGAGGAAGGTGAGGGAGGAGATGAGGATGATGAGTGCGGCACCAGTGCGAGTCATAAGCTCCAAAGTCAGAGCCCAGCGCCCCCCAGCCAGGGAGAGAGGGTACACCCCACGATCTGAGCTGTGGTTCTTCCTGTGTTACCACGGGGAAGACGTGAAGAAGTGGGATAAGATACCCACTGCTGTCCTGGCAGCACGGGTACAGCAACTCAAGGAGGGAAATACTAACCGAGGTGGGAGTTCTACTAAAGTGAAGGTAGCCTCAGCCTCCCGTGACCGAGATGCCAGATATTACAGAAGAGAGGACGATCTGTTAGATCCCCTCGAGGGGACCTCTACTATGTATGCCCATGAAAAAAATGATAACCAGGGCTAGAGGGGCCCTGCCTCTAGCCAGGAAGAGGCACGGAAAAATCGAGTCTTTTAGACAGTGTGGATCCGATGGCCTGGCACATCAGAACCACAAAAATATGAAGCGTTAGTTGATACTGGTGCGCAGTGTACCTTAATTCCATCAGGACATGTGGGGGCAGAACCTGTTTCTATTGCCGGGGTGACAGGGGGATCGCAGCAATTAACCTTGTTGGAAACCGAGGTGAGCCTGACTGGGAAGGAGTGGCAGAAACACCCCATTGTGACTGGTCCAGAGGCCCCATGTATTCTGGGCATAGACTTCCTCCAGAATGGCTATTACAAAGACCCAAAGGGACTCAGGTGGGCTTTCGGAATAGCGGCTGTGGAGGCAGAGGGCATTAGGCAACTGAACACCTTGCCTGGACTATCGGAAAATCCAAATGCAGTGGGACTCCTGAGAGTAAAAGAGCAACAAGTGCCAATTGCCACCTCGACAGTGCACCGCCGGCAGTACCGGACAAATCGAGATGCCGTGATCCCCATCCACAAGATTATCCGCGACCTGGAAAGCCAAGGAGTAGTTAGTAAAGCCCACTCACCCTTCAACAGCGCCATCTGGCCTGTGCGCAAGTCTGACGGGGAATGGAGATTGACTGTGGACTATCGTAGCCTGAATGAAGTGACTCCACCATTGAGTGCTGCCGTGCCAGACATGCTGGAGCTCCAGTACGAGCTGGAGTCCAAGGCAGCAAAATGGTATGCCACCATTGACATTGCCAATGAGTTCTTCTCCATCCCTCTAGCAGCAGCGTGCAGGCCCCACTTTGCCTTCACCTGGAGAGGTGAGCAATATACCTGGAATCGGCTACCCCAGGGGTGGAGGCACAGCCCCACAATCTGCCATGGACTGATCCAGGCTGCACTGGAAAAGGGTGAGGCTCCAGAGCATCTCCAATACATCGATGACATCATTGTGTGGGGGAACACGGCAGCAGAAGTATTTGAGAAAGGAGAGAAGATCATCATGATCCTCCTGGAAGCCGGTTTTGCCATCAAGAAGAGCAAAGTCAAGGGACCTGCTCGAGAGATCCAGTTCCTGGAGGTAAAATGGCAAGATGGACGGCGCCAGATTCCCACGGAGGTCATCAGTAAGATCACCGCGATGTGTCCGTGTCCTGGGTTAGGCAGGAGGGGTCAAAATCTAGGAAGTGATTTATGCTGCAGGAAGGGATACAACTTTGTTGCTGCAATTGAACTGAGCATCCTTAAAACAGGTACCATATAGACTGTTCATAACCCACCATTGTAGCTGTGGGAAGGCTACTGGTGTGGGAGGGATCCACCATTAAGCTGGTCTTTCTTCCGGGGAGCGGCTGGTAGTGAAACTGAATACCCATAAAAACTGTATTTTTCTTACAGAAAATCCATAGTGTAAGCAAAAGAGACTTCTCTCCCTAAATAAACTGGAACAAGAGCTATTGCTAAAGTAGTAAACTGACTAGAAATCAGTCTTATCTTTAGTATGTTGTCAAGGAAAATGAATAGAAAAGTAGAAGAAAGAGGAGTGGTCTAAATAGTTTGTTCTGGTTTTTCTTAGGTTTTTTGTCTTTCCCTTTGTCTTAATATATTAATAAAGTTTCTTCATACTTTATAAAGTTTAAACCTGCTTTGCCTACTCCTAATCCTCATCTCACAACAAACATCAAGTAAATTTAAGTAAGTATACTAACATTTAGCCACAAACCTCAATAAACAAACTAAAAGCACTATAGTCCGCCAACTAACAAAAAGGAAACGCAAGCTTTCCTAGCGGCCATAGGCTTTTGGAGGATGCACATTCCAGAGTACAGCCAGATTGTGAGCCCTCTCTACCTGGTTACCCGCAAGAAGAACAATTTCCACCGGGGCCCTGAACAGCAACAAGAGTTTGCCCAGATCAAGCAGGAGATCGCTCACGCGGTAGCGCTTAGCCCAGTAAGGACGGGACCAGAGGTGAGGAACGTGCTTTACTCTGCAGCCAGGAACAATGGCTTGTCCTGGAGCCTTTGGCAGAAAGTGCCTAGAGAGACTCGAGGCCGACCGCTGGGATTCTGGAGCCAGAGTTACAGAGGGTCTGAAGCCAACTACACCCCCACAGAGAAGGAAATCTTGGCCACCTATGAAGGAGTTCAAGACGCCTCGGAGGTAATTGGCACTGAAGCACAACTCCTCCTGGCACCCCGACTACTGGTGCTGGGGTGGATGTTTAAAGGAAAGGCTCCCTCTACCCACCACGCCACTGACGCCACATGGAGTAAGTGGATCACACTAATCACACAGCGCGCCTGCATTGGAAATCCAAACTGCCCTGGGATCCTGGAAATAATTACGAATTGGCCAGAAGGTGAAAGCTTTGGTCTCACTGACGAAGAGGAGCAAGAACAAGTGACCCGGGCTGAGGAGGCTCCACCTTACAATCAACTGCTAGATGAAGAAAAGTGCTACGCCCTTTTCACTGACGGTTCCTGTGGCATCATAGGGATGAACCGAAAATGGAAAGCAACTGTGTGGAGCCCCACAAGACAGGTTGCAGAAGCCAAATAAAGTTTGACATCTCTCCACTGATTTTTTAAACCATCTTCTGAATACCTCAGATCTGTCCTACTGGACAGAAAAAGATTATCACCTAGGTTTTCTGTCTGTTCTAGTCCAGTACTTCGTCCAGCTTCACTTCTCATACAACAACCCCCTCTCTAAATATATCTCCACCATAAAAGAATTTAATAACCTGAAGCTTTTCTTTCACCATTATTTCTCCCAGGGCCCTGACCAGACTCACCTGGAACCTCCACCCACACCAATCATCCCAAGAACTCTATTTCAACTCAGCCTGGGGCATACCAGAAATGTTGTAGGCTCCAGCTCAGTTCTAACCTGGTTATAGACATACTGATCCTGACCTACAGACTGCTTTCCTAGCTCTGCCTTGTCACAGTTTATCTGTTAGTAAATTGCTGCATCTCATCCTAACCTTGTCCTGACTTGACCTCAGTGGCATTGAATTATTAGTTTTAATTTGATGTATTATGCCACATATATTTATTTACAAACTGAAAATTACGCCTTGAATTTGTAATCATCATTCTTAGTGCCCAAATGCCTCCAATATGTTCTGTCTCTATACTCCAAAGCTGTACTGGTTTTGCAATTGTTTTATAAGAGTAGCCCTGGAATACCTTAATTTCTGCAGTTCAAGACAAACCTACTTCAGGGCTCAGCATGGCTTGCTATAGACATCATTGCTGCTCTTTTCACTTCATCTTTTATTCTTTCAGTAGTGATGGTCCCCAACACTTCACAAACAAGCAAGTCTTGGAGCTGCTTATCTAAGAAGTCCTTATGAGATATATTTCTGGATAATTCAGAAAATCTGTTATAATAAATATTTTGCATGGAAGCAGCTGCAGTATTATTATTTTGAGTTTCCTTACATTTCAAAGATACCTTCTAGAACTGAGCCAGAAAGAGGCAGAAAAGATGCAGAGGAAAACATACTCAAAATAAAAAATAAAACAATAAAATGTGCAATAAACCTGTACTCAACTAGCTAGAAACTGATTTTCTGATTAATATTATGATTTATTTTTAGTAGTTTCCACTATTTTTTAACTTAGAACAATAAATGTAATATTCCATTCCTCAATAATTTTCCATTTACAATCATGCTGCATTATCAACTATGTGTTTCAATTAAATAGACAACACTTTTTATGACATATTCTTAGGTAGTTTGAAAGTGATTTTGTCACAATTTGAGAAAAAAATGGACATGTCAGGGTAGAATAAAAAAATCGTTGAGTGCATTTATTTTACTCGCAAGATGGAGAAGTAGGAGGCAATCCTGTGAGAAGAACCAAGTAAAGGAATGCAGTCTCTCCTGTGATTATGTAGGAGAGAATGGTGTAGCAATGCTAACTTCAATTCAGTCAAGGTCCAACTTATTCTTCGGTAACTTATGTAAGGTTTCTGTTTCTTTCATGTCAATAATGAGCACAGAATGGAAAGTTTTGGTTACTAACCTTTTTTAGTTGTGGATTCTGTGTGGGTAACTTCTGCATCATGATTTGTTCACTGACTGAGTAGCAAAGTTTGGAATTTTACTTTAGTTCCTGTAGAATAGTTGCACACACACTGTTTATGTATAAATACTTTGGACATGGTTTAGGATAGAGGAAAATATATTTTCTTAAATAGTATTGATTTATGAATGGTGACTGGAAATCAAATCAATACGTGCATAAGTCTGGATGGTGGGTTTGTGTTTGCAAACTGGTTTCTCTCCTCCCATTTATTGACTATCAAAAATATAGTAATATTCCATTTTTCTTCCTTGGTTGCAGGACTTCTGGACTCCTCATTAACATTTTAAGCACTGTGCTTATAGGAGAAAATTTACAAACAGCATGAAGAATACAGTCATTCACTGTTGCCAATGGATTTTTAATGTAAACATTTCAAAACTTGTTTCCAGTAGTTAATATATAAAGCTTGACTATGCCCAGGAGCTCTGGTCTAGAACAAATATGATTAATTGATCTGTACAGCCTACACTGAGTTTGAATATAGTCCACTGAAAAAACTGTGCATCCAGTCACCTTGTAAGATTTCTCAGATCCAGACAGTCGCACTGAAGCAGGACCAAAATAAATCATTGAAGAATCTCTAAGCCAACAGATATCATTAGACTTGGAGTTACAAGCTTAGACAGATGTCCTGAGAGTGCAGTATGCATCCATCTGTAATCAGTGAGAATGAAGAAGAAAAATTTCACTTGTACCTCTACTGTGAATACAGATTGAACCCAAAAAGCCAAGGCACTTTGATCCACCTCTTTTAAGGAGGTCTGACATTGCTTTATGCAGTGGATCTAGGCCTGTGTTTGCATAGTTACAAGTGATATACAGATATTAATCCAGGAAGACTATTTAGAGATCTATATCTCACAGACAGCAGTCATTTAGTACCACCCTCACATTCAAAAAGTGTGAAGAGGAAGGAAAGAAGATTTTATCCTTTCATTACTTTGTGGTTACAGAATATCAGCTGAAAGGTTTCAACAGCTGTCAGAGTTTTTCCTCCCCGAAAAATCTTACAAGAAATAAAAGCTCAAGTAACTTTGGATTTCCTTTTCTACCAATAATGGGAGCACTGGAAGACCTGCCAAATCAGTATTTTCATGGCATTTTTATTTGGTTGCAGAACAAAGAAACTCAAAGTATAGATATGCATATGAGATTAAATGTAGATTTTGTCCTTCAAATTACAATTTTAATGCTTTTGAATTTCACCTGATCAGCATTTCTGATTTTCAGAGCCTTTCCTTGTAACCTTCCTGTGACATTTTCCTGACACCTTGCTGTCAACCACATTCAATCGACATTCAGAGAGAGGGCTTGCAATTTATATTTTAATTTGATTATTTTGAAAAGTAACTCTGATTTTGTCTCTCAGGAGGGACCGGAACATTAGGCAAAACACAAACAAACAATGATTGGGGACAACTAGTGAATTTGAATTTCTATAATTTTTATTTTGTTCTATTTGATTTGTTGCCCTCATTTACAGAGTCAGACAATATATCCATGAAATTTCATTCTCTGCTCCTCGTCAAAGTTATTGCTCCATTTATATGTTAAAATAGCCTCAGAAAGCTTTCATATCTTCATAGCAGAATGGAAAAATTAACTAGTACATTACAGTGAATATATTTATGATGAACTCTTGTCTTGTTGTTATGAGTGTATCTGTCCAATAATTATGTTCTGCTCTCACTGGATCAATTAAAAAGGTAATGATTTCAATTTAACTATTATAATATTCATACTGCAATGATACCTTTTGCAATGACAACAAACAGCCATTGGAATAACCTTCCTTGGGAACTGGTGGATTTCTTCAACAGTGAACACCCTTAAGATTCATCTGGATAGGATGCTGGGCCATCTTGCCTAGACCATATTTTTATTGAAAAACATTGATCGAGATGATCCTTGAGGTACCTTTCGAACTGATATTCTAAGATTCTGTGAATTTCTGATCCCTGACTGGATGAGAGATCAAACGCCTTCAGGACAAATAGTAAAAGTATTTGTATTGGGTCTGACCGGGGTAAAGCTCACAGGCCTTACACTGCTGTACTTTGCTTTGGTAGCTGGCGTTGATAACAGAGCAGTGTTTTGGCTACTGCCAAGCTGTGCTGTCCCTGTGACATTCCTTCCCCCACTGAAGGGGATGGGGGGGGGCAAGATCCTGGGAGAAGACACCAGCAGGCCAGCTGACCCCAGTCAGACAAAGGGATATTCCATACCATATGACATCAGCTCAGATATATAAAGGAAGGAAGAGAGAAAGAAGAGGAGGCACTCAGGGCTGGTCCATGTTTGCCTCCTTAGACAACCGTCATGCGTGCTGAAGCCCTGCTTCCCAGAAAGTGTCCGGATATCGCTGCTGATGGGAAGTAGAGATTGATTGTTTTCCCTTCTTGCGCTTGCGCGCGCAACTTTCAACTTGCTTGTTCTAGTTTTTTTTTTTTTCCCACTGTAATAAAACTGCCTTTACTTACCCTGATAGTCTTTTTTTCAATATTATCCTCTCCCCTCTCCCAGCGGGAGAGGGAGTGATAGAGTGACTGAATAAGCACCTAGCGCCTGGCCGGGGTCAACCCACGACAGTCTCTTTTGGCGCCCGAACGTGGGGCGAGATAAAGGCAGTTTTATATATATATATATACACATATATTGCATGCTCTAGTAATTACCAATAACAACTCTCAAGTAGTAAACTCCTGTGTGGCATACGGCCTTCGGCTGCCACACTGCTTATCTTTGTTTTGCTATGTTTGGGAACATGTTGAAACAAACAATGACTGTGAATGAATATAACTCCTTCTCTCTGCCCTGGGTGAATTTGAGTACGGATGATCTTTTACTGCAGGCTCCTGTGATTACTGCCAACCCTTACATAAGCTTCCTGATATTATTAATAATAATAGCCAACACTGTTACCTTATAGAATTCATAAAAATTGTCATCTCCCTGGTACAGAAGGAAACGACCCTTGGGTGAGGAGCTGTTAAAATCTGCCCTGAGGTACCCAGTTCCTGGGTGGAAAGGTATATGGAGAGATTTGGGCAGGTTCCTAGGGCGGTTATCACCTCCCGTTGCCTGGGAGTTTACTCCTGAAGAGGTAAATAACCCTAACAAACTGGCCCGTTGGCTGACAGAAGGGTGCCTCGTTTACTCTCAGGAATGCGAGCAGCTTCTCGCCCTGTACTGGGGGCTGGCCTGGGCCTACCGGGCCTCTGTTCAATATTCTCAGAGGACTGTAGTTGAAGCAGGAGCTCAAACTGTGTCTGAGGACACTATAGCTGAGACAGGAACACAAACTACAACTGTGGCTGAGGCAGGGATACAAACCATAACAACTATGTCTGAGATAGGAACCCAAACCACAACAACTACAGTAATTGCCCCAGTAGTGAAAAAAAAAATGGACAAGGCAAGTTTCAGGCCGATTAGTAAGAGAAGAAGAGGAAGGAAGAGATGGGGCTAGATCAAGAGGCAGGTCCCTCAGCAAAGGAATCGAAGGGAGTGAGGCAGATTAAACAGGAGACCGAAGTTACTCGGTCCCTGACCCCATCCGAACTTCGAGACTTGCGAAAGGATTACAGCCGCCAGTCAGGTGAGAGGATTCCTGCATGGCTGCTGCAATGCTGGGATAATGGGGCCGATAGTCAGCAGTTAGAAGGTCATGAAGCCCAACAGCTGGGATCCCTTGCTAGGGATCGGGAAATTGAAAGAGGACTTGCAAAGAAAGGAGCAACTTGTAGCCTCTGGAGACGGCTTCTTTCAAGTGTGAAGGCAAGATATCCTTTTAAGGAAGATCTTGTAAAGTCCCCAGAGAAGTGGACCAATGTAGATGAAGGTATCCAGTACTTGAGAAAATTAGCTATGCTGGAAATTGTCTATAGTGATCTAAAGGATGATAACGTCACCATAAATCCAGAGGATATCCCTTGTACACTTGCCATGTAGAAGAAAGTGGTTCAAGGTGCCCCAACATAATATTCCAGCAGCTTGGCGGCACTTTATCACCCAAAAATGGATACACCAACTGTAGAGTTGGTGTCCGCCTGGCTCCGAAATGTAGAAGAAACTCGGGGTGCTCCCTCATCCCTGCGAGCCACCACGCCAACTTTTAGAAGCAGCCCAAGAGATCGCTCCTCTCCAACCCCAGTCAGAGGGAAAGGAATCCCCAAGAACAGGCCACGTAACGAGCTCAGTTTTTTTCTGCGTGAGCATGGGGAGGACATGAGGAAATGGGATGGTGAACCCACCTCTAAGCTGAGCGCCCGGGTCCGAGAACTGAGGGGGAAGAGACCTGTTAAGAAGGGGCCACCCAAGAAGACTGTCAGTGTAGTTACCACAGAGAGACCAGAAGACAATCAGCGATTTCCCAGATATAAGAAAACTAAAACTGTTTCCTACAGTCCTGAGGAGGGAACTTCTGATTTGGCATCACAAAGGTCAGACAGTGAATACTCTGACCAGGAACAGGAATAGAGGGTCCCTGCCTCCGGCCAGGAGGAGGAAAGAGATGACCGGGTATACTGGACTGTGTGGATTCGATGGCCTGGCACATCAGATCCACAGAAGTACAAAGCTTTAGTGGACACCGGTGGACAGTGTACACTGATGCCATCAAGGCACAAGAGTGCAGAAGCCATCTGGATCTCTAGAGTGACAGGGGGATGCCAAGAGTTGTCAGTAGTAAAAGCTGAGGTGAGCTTAACAGGAAACAGATAGAAAAGGCACCCCATCGTGACTGGCCCAGAAGCCCCTTGTATCCTTGGCATCGACTACCTCAGGAGAGGGTATTTTAAGGATCCAAAGGGATATCGATGGGCCTTTGGCATAGCTGCGGTGAATACAGAGAAGATCAAACAGTTATCCACCCTGCCTGGCCTCTCAGAAGATCCCTTCATCGTAGGATTGCTGCAGGTGGAAGTTCAACAAGTATCAATTCCTACCAGAACAGTGCACCAGAGGCAGTATCGTACCAACCGGGACTCCATGACTCCTATCCGTGAACTAATTCGTCGACTGGAGAGCCAAAGAGTTATCAGCAGGACCCGCTCACCCTTCAACAGCCCCATATGGCCAGTGCGGAAGTCAAATGGGGAATGGCGGCTGACAGTGGACTATCGGGGCCTGAATGAAGTCACACCACCTCTAAGTGCTGCCGTACCAGACATGTTGGACCTCCAATATGAGCTAGAGTCAAAAGCAGCCAAATAGTATGCCACGATTGACATAGCTAATGCATTTTTCTCAATCCCTCTGGCAGCAGAGTGCAGGCCACAATTTGCTTTCACTTGGAGGGGTGTCCAGTACACCTGGAACCGACTGCCCCAGGGGTGGAAATACAGCCCCACCATCTGCCATGGCCTGATCCAGGCTACCCTGGAACAGAGTGGAGCTCTGGAACACCTGCAATATATTGATGATATCATTGTGTGGGGTGATACAGCAGGAGAAGTTTTTGAAAAAGGGAAGAAAATAATCCAAATTCTTCTGAAAGCTGGTCTTGCCATAAAACAAAGTAAGGTGAAGGGACCTGCACAGGAGATCCAGTTTCTAGGAATAAAACGGCAGGATGGGCGCCGTCATGTGCCTACAGAGGTGGTTGACAAAATTGCCAATAAGTCTCCACCAGTTACTAAGAAAAAAAACACAAGCTTTCTTGGGCCTTGTAGGATTCTGGAGAATGCACATTCCAGGCTATAGTCAACTTGTGGGCCCCCTCTATCGCATGACCTGGAAGAAGAATGACTTCAAGTGGGGCCCTGAGCAGAAACAGGCCTTTGAGCAAATCAAACAAGAAATAGCTCGTGCGGTGGCTCTTGGGCCTGTTCGGACAGGACCAGATGTGCAAAATATACTCTACACTGCAACTGGGGAGCAGGGCCTCACCTGGAGCCTCTGGCAGAGGACTGCAGGAGAAACCCGAGGTCGGCCATTAGGATTCTGGAGCAGGAGTTATCGAGGATCAGAAGCCCACTATACTCCAGCTGAAAAAGAAATACTAGCGGCTTATGAGGGGGTTCGAGCAGCCTCAGAAGTTGTTGGGACAGAAGCATGTCTCCTCTTGGCACCAGGATTGCCTGTCCTACACTGGATGTTCAAAGGAAACATTCCCTCCGTGCATCATGCAACCAGTACTACATGGAGTAAGTGGGTGGCCTTAATTACACAACGAGCCCGAATAGGAAAACCCAACTTCCCAGGAATCCTGGAAGAGATTTTGAGTTGGCCAGAAGCCAGAGATTTTGAAGCACTGTCTGAGAAGGTGACTCGTGCCCAAGAAGCACCACCATATAACGAGTTACCAGAAAACGAAAGAAAATATGCTTTATTTACTGATGGATCCTGTCGAGTGACAGGAAACCATCGGAGGTAGAAAGCTGCTGTGTGGAATCCCACACGACAAGTCATTGAGACTGCTGAAGGGGAAGGTGAATCAAGCCAGTTTGCAGAGGTGAAAGCCATCCAACTAGCCCTAGAGATTGCTGAGAGAGAAAAGTGGCCCATACTCTATCTCTATACTGACTCCTGGATGGTGGCTAATGCCCTATGGGGATGGCTGCAGCAGTGGAAGAAAACCAACTGGCAGCGCAGGGGAAAACCCATCTGAGCTGCTGCATTATGGCAAGACATTGCTGCACGGATAGAAAACATGACTGTGAAAGTACGCCATGTAGATGCCCGTGTGCCCAGAAGTCGTGCCACTGAGGAGCATCAAAACAACAAACGGGTAGATAAAGCCACCAAAATTAGAATAGCTCAGGTGGACCTAGTTTGGGAGAGAAAGGGTGAGCTATTTATAGCCTGATGGGCCCACGAAACATCAGGGCATCTTAAAAAGGATGCAACATACAGATGGGCTCGTGATCGAGGGGTGGACCTGACCATGGAGGCCATCACACAGGTTATTCATCAGTGTGAAACATGCGCTGCCATCAAGCGAGCCACACAAGTGAAGCCTCTTTAGAGTAGAGGGCGGTGGCTGGGGTTCCAGTATGGTGAAGCCTGGCAAATTGATTACATTGGGCCATTGCCACGAACACGCCAAGGCAAGAGTTCCATCCTCACCATGGTGGAGGCCAAAACTAGCTGGCTGGAAATGTACACAGTAAACCATGCCACGGCTCAGAACACAATTTCAGGTCTTGAAAGACACATTTTGTGGCGACATGGAACCCCAGATAGAATTGAGTCAGACAATGGGACTCATTTTCGAAATAATCTTATTAACTCCTGGGCAAAGAGGCATTACATTAAGTAGATATATCATTCCTTATCACCCACAGGCCTCTGGGAAGATTGAAAGATATAATGGACTGTTAAAAACTCTTCTACGGGCACTAAGTAATGAGACATAGAAGCATTGAAATGTACACTTGGCAGAAGCCACTTGGCTAGTCAATACTAGAGGATCTGTTAACCGCCCTGGTCCCGCCCAAACTAAACCCTTAGACACTGTGGAGGGAGACAAGGTTCCTGCACTACACATAGAAAAGTAGCTAAGGAAGTCAGTGTGGGTTGCGTCCCCCATGGGGAAGGGCAAACCCATTCGTGAGATTGTCTTTTCCCAAAGACCTGAGTGCACTTGGTGAGTAATGCGAGAGAATAAGGAGACCCAGTGTGTGCCCCAAGGTGATTTAACCTTGGGGTAAGAATAATGCATGTTAGAAGTTGTATGTTGCAAGATGTAAGTAGCAGAAGAGACATGAGCTGACGAAGAACGAATTTCAGCAAAAAGCAAGAAAAAGGCCACAATGAACAGGGATGGTGCCAGTCGTCGACCATCAAGTTTACTATTCCTCCTGCCCTGACCCCACATTCTGCTAGAAATGGAGACCACGTGAAAAAATGCGAAAGGACAAGAGATAGTAGTTAATGTGATGGGGATGGTTTAAGGATGTAGCTTAAACTGCATGTGTGAGTAGAAAAGGATTTCTGGGCATGATGCAAATGGTATGGAATAAGGAGTAGAAATTGTATTGGGTCTGACTGGGGTAAAGCTCACAGCCCTTACAGTGCTGTACTTTGCTTTGGTAGCTGGCGTTGATAACAGAGCAGTGTTTTGGCTACTGCCAAGCTGTGCTGTCCCTCTGACATTCCTTCCCCCACTGAAGGGGATGGGGGTGGGCAAGATCCTGGGAGGGGACACCAGCAGGCCAGCTGACCCCAGTCAGACAAAGGGATATTCCATACCATATGACATCAGCTCAGATATATAAAGGAAGGAAGAGAGAAAGAAGAGGAGGCACTCAGGGCTGGTCCATGTTTGCCTCCTTAGACAACCGCCACGCGTGCTGAAGCCCTGCTTCCCAGAAAGTGTCCGGATATCGCTGCTGATTGGAAGTAGAGATTGATTGTTTTCCCTTCTTGCTCCTGAGCGCGCAACTTTCAACTTGCTTATTCTATTTTTTTTTCCCACTGTAATAAAACTGCCTGTACTCACCCTGATAGTCTTTTTTTCAATATTATCCTCTCCCCTCTCCCAGCGGGAGGGGGAATGATAGAGTGACTGAGTGGGCACCTGACCCCTTGCCGGTTTCAACCCATTACAGTAATTTAACTTTGATTTTCATAGCATTCATGCCAGTAAACAGCATTTCTTTAATTTTTCTGGAAAATAAATATCAAAAAACTTGGAACTTGTCTAAATTATGAATTTATAATACCAAAGAATGCTCCTAAGAGATTTTGTTTTGCTTACCTGTCACACTGTCGGACACGAAAGAAACACACAGATTCAGCAGCAGGTCAGGACCACCCAGCAGGACCAGAAAAAAGAGGGCCTGCCTTTCTTTATTCTCTTATTTTTATATCTTTCTTAAGACAATCGTGGATTGGTCAATGGGGTTACCACCTCTACAATTTCACAGGATAATGACATAGTCTATCATCTTTCTCCACCTTAGGAGAAAGGAATGAAAACAATCTAGATGTTCAAAACAATCTAGGCTGGTTACGAAAATAAGGACTATGTTTATAGAAAATGAATGAGAAATTCTACTACCGAAGTAAAAACATAGAACACTGTAAAAACCAGGGTGACACATACCATATAGTCTTTTATATTAAGAACTGAGGTTGATCCTGGATATAACTTGATGCTGTAGTGGGCAAGGAGACTTAAGCTAGAAAGAAGTCATTATATTGTACCTTGTGGCCATACCTTTCACCTTTCATTGCAGAGTAACAATTTTTAATAAACTTGAAAAGAAGCAGAATGTTCCTACAAATGTCTCTGGTAAATCATTCCAAATATTTATAGCAAACAGATAACAGTTGCATAGATTTTTGGACTTAATATGGTTGTACAGGGATGACATGACACCCCCTTCTGGTATTGAACACTGAATTTCTTTACAGATGTATTTTTTTAGGTCTTCTGCCCTTCTAGTAGGCCTTTTTTCAAATGAAATGAAATAAATTATGTTAGGTTATTGGAACTTCTTTTTGAAATGTCCTAGGTAGGTTATGTTTTATTTTGATAGTGTTAAACCAGAATCTTCTTCTATGATCTCATGTGAAAGAGAGAACATAAGTGTGTTGATTGAAACAGAAATAGACCTTATTTTTCATATTTATTGCATTGCTGCTTAATTGAAAGATGGAACATATGACAATGAAAGCATTAAATAAAATTTCTGATACAACCTTTTAGAATTGACACTCCAAGTTTACAAAAGAACTACCTTGAAGAAGGAAGGAACTGGATAAGAAAGGAAATGGTTTCAGTGGTTCTTAGACTGACTCATCAGTATGAATTCTTACTGTTTTTGCAAATCATGCTGTTCTGGGGAATTTAAGTCAATGGTTCATAATTTCCCCATAAGAGCAGCAGATGCATACCTCTAGATCTCATGCAGTTTAACAGAGTGAAATTCATCTCTTACTTCAAATTGCCTTGCTGCTTCTATTTATAACATTAGCAATTCCCAAACAGACCAGACAGGACTGTAGAAATTAAATGTAGCTCTGAAAGCACACAGGTGATGTTTTTTTTAAAATTTGGTTTGTTTTCTCCCTTCATCTGAGAGAGTAGACATTTGAATATGTCATGGCACTGCAATAAAGGAGAAACAATTTCTGAAGAGAAGTTGTCAGTTCTTGGAACAGGGAGTAGATAGAAGTACTGAGCAACTGCTGAGATAAATAGCAAACAAAAATGTTCTACACATGTTAGAGTCAAGAAGAAAAGAAAAACATACTTTAAAAATTACAGTAGAAGAAAAAAACTTATTTACCCAAATTCATTAATGACAGTCTAAGTTCCTAAAAGAATAATTCCTGGTTCTTATGTTGCTACTCAGGATTACAGTGGTGTCTCGGAGGAAGATATTTCTAAACTCTGCTGAACTGAACTGTAAGGGTCATGACCTTTCAGTGACAATGTTGGCAGACCTGACTCATTGCAATTTCACATACATATTTACATATTCACATATATTTAGTCATTTATACAAGAATTCCCATACACTGCTACAATGAATTTATTGTGCCAATCCATTCCTCTCAGGAGAAAATTCATATTCTAGTTCAGTTTTTAACCTGATCTAGAACTTGAAAATAGATCAGATATGGAGATCTGCTCAGAAACCTCAGCAAGAGGTCACATTATCTGCCTAAACAATGCCATCTGACATTCAAAATAAACTAGTTTATCCTGGATATTCTTCCCTTAATCCTAATTTCCTTTTATTGTATGTTAGATGTTTACACACATTTACACACCCCACATGCACCTATATGCATATCTAACGTGTTTTTTGGTTTCCAAGGACTTTGGTTTGAAGAAACACTTGCATGACAGTTTGTGCTATTTTCATGACATTTCTTCTGAATTGTCTGTCAGGCTTGGTTTTGATGACATCATCTATTTTGTCCTGTGTGCTTCAGGCAGAAATTTGAATGAAACCTGAGAAAACTTTGTCATCAAACAGTCTAAGAACGAAGTAAGTAGTATGTAGCAAGACATCCAGTGTGGAAGTGGGAAATCAAACCTCCCTGTCAGCTCCTCTTCAGGGTCTTTTCAACTATAACACTACCTCAGTTTTAATCCAGCCTTTAGTCTTGAAGCCTCAATACATTTTTTTAAGTATCTGATGCCATTGAATTGACTTAATGACAGTTTTGTAATTTGCTCACTATTGTGAGTTTGCTCTCAATATGATTAGTAAGCAGTTACATGAAGTATTTTCGAAATTTATCTTATTTTAAGAAAGAACCAGAATGTGTGTTACATAATCAAATTTCTCAACTTTTTCATTATTGAGCAAAGTTGTGCCTCAGATGTTGTATCACAGGGGCTTGAATTTATTCTTACCACTTTTTTATCATAAGATCACACCTGCTATTTTTGTGAAAAAAAAGAGGAAAAAATAAAATAATTTAAAATAATACAGTTCTATTCCTTGACTCTCCTTTAAAGAAAAATACATGCAAAAGATATAAAAATAGAGGAAAAATTCCTAAGCAAAATCCTGAAGGGTAAGTTGTGGTATGGTAGTTTAAGAAGCTGATGAGTGAAAGTTGGCTAGTTTTATATCATTTTAACAAAATATACATTTTATGTTCTGATAGAAATGCTTTGAGCTATTCTTGCAACCTGACATATCCCAGCTTCCCCTGTACACCTTTTTTGCCAGTGTGGATCTTTCCTTTGCCATGTGGTTTGCTGGTATTGGGGGAAAACAGGGACTTTGTTCTATAATATGAAGATATTGTTTTTGTAGTCCTAAGTAGCCAATTATATGATCTATTTTTTTTTCTCTCAGCTGAGGGCTCTAAGCAAGTACAACTCTGGAATGTGTTAAGAGATTAAATAGTACTCTAGATCTGCAGTGAATGATAAGCGACTGATGAAATACCCTCATTTTAGTTCTTACATATAATTGAGTGTTGATTCCATCAGGGAAAGGGAATGCAAATGTATATGCCTTTGTACACCTCATGTATTTTCTCAAGGATCTCTTTTTAGATTACTGAGAAAAAACATGGCTCTACTGTTAATGCTGCTAAGTCAAAATTTGAAACAAACCCTGAAATTTTGGGTTTTTTCTCTTCTGACTCATGGAACCCTAGAACTGATAAATTCTGTTTGGGGAATATATTAGCATGTGCAGTGCCTGCCAAAATTGTTTCTGGGATGTCATAATAAACCGGTCTTTTAAAATAAGTTCTTCATATTGCATCTTGAATGGTTTTACAAAATGAAGGGAAGATACACAGGAAAGCAGTACAATAATTAAAAAATAGTTGGATTTTTTTAACTCTGAGCATTTTTATCATCAGTCTGCCTCACTATCTCTAAATTTAAGCAGCAATATTAACTAATTAATATCATAAATACATCTAAGACAAAATACATAGTACACAAAATTTCCAAGAGGAATTCCTTCCTCTCTATATTTCTAAGTATTCAGTTTTTTAGGTATAGTAATAAAACTGAAAAAAATATGTAGCAATGGAAAAACCAATCTCTTCAAAGTTTAATAAATACAATTCATTAAAGAGGTCACCTCTTTTAAAAATTTTAGATAACAAAAAATCTTTAATATGTTTAAGTTTCCCCATGTTTGATGGCTGAAATACTGGTATCTTTTATATCAGTGAGATCAGAAGTTCATCTGTAAGTTATGAGGTTGCTGCAACAATATTTCTAGCACACAGATATATTTTGGAGTTCTCCACATACCTATTATGAACCACTGCCATAAGTTATAAAGTTCCAGTCAATCCATATTTAAGAGTTTATATATTTGAATTTTTTATTTGAAATTTTACAAAAATATCCTATAATAATCTCCTCTAAAAGTTTGTTCACACAGCTTTTTAGGACTATAGACTGCAATTAATACCAGAAAATCTTCTAATAAGAAAAAAAATTTTGTAACATTGCAGATCTTATTAGTTTTGCAGTGTTCCCAAGTTTATGCCTGTTCAATACTATTGTTAGCACACATAGACAGAATAAGATGTTACAGCCATGCATTATTTAAAAGTCATATCATGACAAGTGATGACAACTGAGCATGACAATTTTGGAGATTCTTATTTCTTGAGATTTCACCATAATCACTTCTCAGACTTCTTCCAAAATTCCTGTTGAATAATAGTTTGAAGCAGCTCAGCAACGGTACTTTATTCTATTAAACTAGAAAATTCCTCCCCAAACCATTTGTGCTGGCAGGTGTTCATCATCAGATCTAGGTTGCTATGAGACAAGATTTGCTTATACTAATTAGTCACATAGCATGAAACTCCAGTTTTGCACATTTGAAAAAACTTATGTCTGCAAGGGCATACTACCAGTACCTGTAAAGCTCAAGGTGTAAGACCCAAGTTAATAATGTCAGAAAAAGAGAAGACGGGCTATTCATACATGTAAAACCTTCCAGGTTTGCCCCTAGCTCTCTGACCCATGGAGAGTAGCTTACTATGAATGATGTGCTAGTGTTTGCCTCTGTGACACAGATAAAGTCACAAGGCCAGCTCAGTCATTCTCTTTAACTAACAGAAATTAAGAGTGTCTCTCTGAGTTGGAGCCATTGTGGTGTTGAATTTTTCTCCTGAGAACTTTCCTAATGCTTTCAGGCTTGGGAGAGGAGAAGACAAGAAATACTATGCAGTTCATATACTCAAGTTATGATTTTTTTTATTATTTGTATTATAATTAAGCCCAGAAGGTTAAGGTAAGGTTAATATAGAATTCAATAGCCAACATTAAAAGCAGCCAATAGACATGCTACAGAATTTTCTACGTTAGAGCTGAAATAACCAAAGGATAAAATTGAGACAATCCAAAATCAGCATAATTTGAGATAAATTCAGTCAATATGCTCTCCAACCCTGGTAGCATACTAAGTAAAAGATTATTCCAATTTTGAATCAGAAACTACCCCACATACTTGCTCACAAATATTCCATATAACCATCTAGCCACTTAGTGAGTGTAAACCACATAAAAATCCAAAGATAGTTTGGAAGAGATATACAAGCACTGATTATATTTCCATCCGGTTGCAGACCCTGAAAAAGGACTGAGTTCATTCAATTTGTCCAGGATTTCACACACACAGTCCAGGTGGTTTCATTCAAGTCTGTGACAACCAGAGGAGCCAGCATAATGAGTAATTTAATTCAATGGTTTCAAAAATGAGTTCTTATACCTGTGTCCAGGCAAGCATACACCTATTTTTCTTTAAAACAGTAAGCGTAAAGGTTTCTAAGAGACTAGTACACAGGGAGTCCTCAGGCCACTGGGATACAGTTCAACATGGTCTTCCTTATCAGATTTTTGCCCCATAAATCTTACAGAGCTTGCAGAAGTGCCTTTGACAGGGAAGAAGCAGATTGTCACAGTCTTACCCATAACTGGACAATACTGTAAGTGAGGCTTTGAACTATCTCTGATCCATTGAGTCTCCATTACCCTTACCTAATACCAGTTTCCCTGAGTTTTTTCAAATACTCAAAGTTATTTTTCTCTTCAATGTTTGTATGCCTGTACTGACACCCAGCTAAGAGATTCCTAATGAACAGCCTTTATTCAATTGCCAAGGCATCTGAGATGGCCTTAGACATGTTCTTTGCATACACTTTTTCACTGTTTGGTTTTAGCTGCTACATGCTAAGCCTGTAAGAGCACTGAATCACTCTTTGAGGATCCTGCTGGATGTTAGAGGACTGAGCCTCACATTGCTGAAATTAAGTCAGATCCAGTGGCAGCATCTATATCTCCTGAGGTCATACATTCCAGGTATGAAATTAGTTCAAATAGCATAACGAAATATTTGTATTGCAGCTAAAGTACTTTTTTTTCTCTTTCATTGATGTACTGTTGATTTTTGGTCTACTCAACACAACTTGTGTGGACTGACTCCAAGAATGAGACTCCAGGGAGCTGTAGCTTCCCCAGTGATTAATACTTGATTATGTCTGTTCTAGAAAAAGCATCAATCTGGTTTAATTAATATATAGGGACTCAGATTATATTTTCCTTTCTTGTGATGGCACACAGCCACCTTGACAATAAAGTAATCTTTAAAAAATTACTGTATTTAATGTGACAAATCATCTTATGATGAGCACAAAAATGCATTAGACTTTTAATTCATAATGCTAATAAGCAACAGACAGCTTTCCACAGGAGCCGTGATTTTGCTGTGTAGTTTATGCAGTTTTTATCTTTTTTTCCCTGATTTGACTGCAGGATGGTATTCATTCAAGATCCTACTGGGGAACCTTAACCATCTCTAGCTCTGCCTAAATTGGCAAGTCATATGAATAACAGAAGTGGATCCTCAAGAATGAATCCAATGATGCTAAACACTTGAAATTCATATGTGTTTTGGAGGTTGAGATAGGGCTGTTAGAAATGGTATATTTTATTTCACAACATTCTAATACTTGACTGTGATGCTGTTTCATTCCTGCCTTTTTCTTTTATATGTTCTCTGTATTCTTTGCACATATATTTGTAGATCCGTAGCCTATTGTATTAGTGGTTAGTTTTTCCAGTACTTTTTCATGGTCTTTCCCTAAGCAGAAAGACAAAACAAATTCCAGAGCTCCAGGCCCCCGGGGGTACAAGGCCCTGTCCTATCTCGGTTCTTCCTGGGAACCAAGGCTGAGAACAACTCTGAGGTACATTTTCATAAACAAAGTAGAGCCACTGCTGAGCAGGGGGCTCCAGAGAAGGGGCTGGACCTGGGAGGGAATTGAATCACCACTTTTTCTCCTAATTGGTGCTTTTAATCAATTATGCTAATTTCCTAAAAGCTATAAATATGTCCTCACCCCTGGAGGGGGCGGGCTTTTATGGACACATTTCCATAACTGTTCCTGAAGACCTTCAAAATAAAGATCCCCTTTTATATTACCTCCTTGCTAAAATGATCTCGAGTTTCTTTTCCAGACTGGGGGAAAAGGCAACAACTGAGGCTGTAATTTTGAATGTCCGTACATTCGTCAATTTTCATTGTCTCAAAATACTAAAAGGCTCAAAACCCCAGTTAACAATGATGAGTGGAACTACTGGAATTCTTGCAGAGCCTCTCTATTTCAGGTTGAAAATAAATGGTCCCTCCTGCCTCCCAACCTTTAAAGTTCCCATAATCAAAAAAATGCTGAAAAGAATTTTAAAAAAAAGTCCCCACAGCAAAAACTGTCCTGGCAAGAAATGAAGCCATGTAAAGTGTTCCACTCCATTGTTGAATGGAATAATTTGCATGGAATCATTAGATTCTTATTCATTCATGCAGCAAGCAAACTGAGAAACCGGCTGATTCAAGAGAAATTTGATTATTTCATAGACATCATTCTTCAGCCAATTAAGGAGAAGGAAAATCTTGTGTTGTCTTGATATGGGGGACAGGAAAACAGGCATTTAATTTTCTAGTAGCACAAACTTATAAATTGAGAAGGAAAAAATATAAAAATAAACCTAATTTTTCCTAACATTTTTTGCTGAACTAAGCACTCAATGCTTTTCTTCATAAGGTTAGTGAAATGAAAAAAGCTGTACATAAATTATTGATGAGTACCTTCTTATTTTAATTTACCTGCAGTTGTGAGATTGATAGATATCCCACTGGCATTACAGCATATGCTTTTTGTTCTTTATTTTGTTTGCTCACAAGAATATCTAAGGAAAATTTTTTATCTGCAATTTGTACACGTCACAGTACAAACACTGGTTTTGTCCCTCTATACCTGCCTCGGGTGGTCTGAAATGCATGAGTTACAACAAGAGAAGGAAGTTAGTTTTCCAAGCCACTGATCAATTAAAATGAGTAAGGAGGTGGAATATGAGTATCCTTTGCACACAAAGGTCTTTTTCTGGAGAGCATTTGTTCATCAAACAAAGAGTCCACCATGTAGCTGGCTAATAAGACAATTTGAAAGACTGGACATTGCTCAGCATGAACTCTGTATAACTGCACTCATGCTGACACAAGGTAATGGGCTTCCTGACTGTTCCAACCACAGAGCTGATGCAAAGGAGAAATAGCACAAGCAGTTCTTTTCTCAGGAGCTGCAAAACTAGGAAGAAAAGAAGAAAAGGAGTAATAGAAACAGAATAACACTATTTCTCACTTGTGCAACACCCTTCCAATAATATGAAGGCTGTTGAATACTTTATCAAACTGTCCTCCTGTGTTCTCATTAGCTTCTCATCTTCTGAAGTATAGGTCACTTCATTCCCAAGTAGTAATTTTAAAAACGATATTTGTAACTTTTAAACAAAGGTTTCAAGTTAGAATGATCACCCTTACAATTTATTTGCAGAGATGTGTCACTGTAGGCACAAAAAGGCAAAGAAATACTGTCTTTTCTATTGTCCCCTTAGATGTCTTCAGGCAAACATCCTTTCTATCTGTTAAATCAAAGTTAGATGCAGCCATGAAGTTGAGATGCTATGTATGTCCAAAAATAACCTGTCCAGACAGCTGTCAGAAAAGGAACTAAAAACCTTCTTTTCATTCTGTAGTAATGAATGTATAACCCGGGGCTTTTATTCAATCTTTACTATTACTAACATAGACCAAGACAGCATGTGTATGAAAACACACATAGATAATCATGCAAGGTAGGAAGAAAGAGTAGGTACTGAAATAATTAAAACCACAAGAAGGATGAAGAAGATATTGTGGTGGGTGTCACAAAGCTTCCTCTAGGCACAGAACACCGATTTTGCATAACTAAGACTAATGAAATGAGAAGGGGAAAAAAAGGTAAAAAAAAGTCCTGACCTAAAAGAAGGAAAGAGAGAGAGAGAGAAGGAGAGAGAGAAAAAGGGAGAAAGAGAGATAGAAAGAGAGAAAGAGAGAAGGAAAGAGAGAAAGAGAGAGAGAGAGAAGGAGAGAGAGAAAAAGGGAGAAAGAGAGATAGAAAGAGAGAAAGAGGGAAGCAAATCAAAAAAATCTAGAACAAGAACCTGAAAAACAAGCTAACAAAAAACATACCTAGGAATTTTGGATAATTTTATCAGAGAAAGAGAATTCAATGGTAAATTAATAGAGAAGGTCATAAAAATAAATTGATTTTTATTTATAGCCCTATTAGTACCTGGATACAATATGCTAAGCTCCCTCAGCCACCAATTTAAAGTGGCAATATTTTTGTTTAGCATGATTTATTTTATGTTTATCTAGTGTTACTGATGGGAGCTCTTCTCCTAACTCTCTTTTAAATATTAGTCAGGTTTGGAATTGTAAGCACTCAAAATTTAAGAAAAGAAGACAGTTGTTTTCAGATGTGAGATCAGCTCAGAAGTGATTTTTTCCCCCTTGGTGCTAAATGGAAAAAAATTGCCCTTATTTTTTCTGGATCTTTAAAGTAAGATTTGCTATGAAATTAAACACCAATGAAATTAATAGGTATGAAATTCCAGAAGCTTTTGAGGAGGCAAGTAAAAAATGAACAGGAAAATATTAATACATTTTAATTATATTATATTAATACATTATAATTACATTTTAGTTATTGCCATGGTGTTAAAAATGTGAGGGAATTCACAAACAAGCAAAAAACGAAAACCAAAAACAAGAAGATGATAAATGCAACAGAGCTTGTGCTTTATTCTTGCTAACACAATTTTCAGGACACATCTCTGAGTTGTACTAGTTCTGTCCCTGGGTAAGATTTTAAAGGAGAAACCAACTTCAGTGCAGTATATTTCATAAACAGGACCTGTCATTCATAGCTTTAGAAAACACTCTTTTGTGTAGCAGATGTTCTCTAGATGCAAAGTCTCCAGAGAGATTCATTAGCAATTGAGTGTGTGATTAATGAATGAATTTCAGCTTTCATCTGCTTCAGTTCATGGATAGATATCAATATTATAACTCCCTGTGGAAATGAACAAGGAAACTTTGTCACCCCATCATCTTTTCTATTTCTGTTTCCCCTTTATATTTTCACCTGGAACTGCTTAGAAAAACATGACCATAACGACAGACAGTCATATAAAATTGGCTAATCTGAATGGAATGCTATTTTTTATGTTCAGATTTAGCAAGCCTCTTAGCAAAATCATACATGAGTTTCATTACCTTGTAGTAAAGAAACTTTTAAATTAATAGAAAAAAATTAACCACATTTATTGTGCAAACATGTACATCTTTTTTACAAAGAAACATTATCAACAGCCAAATATAAATCTGAGTTATGCTTTCATAAATAATTTTCAAGAACAATGTAAGACATAAATATGACAGTCAAAGGTTATATCTCTATGGGCTTACAAAACATTTGATCTACATGCAAGAGAGCTCCATAGCAAAATGTGCTCATTTCACCCCAGTCTGAAGTATGGTGTATTAAATAAGAATTAAAAACCCCCTAAATCCATGAAGAGAAAAATCTTTTAAAAATACATAATCTTAGTTATTTATTTTTTTAATACTTACCGGTTGGTTACAAAATTCCATATAAATGTAATTTCATCAAAATCAAAATGTTGTCTGTAATTGTGAAAGCCAGATTAATGTTTACAGAGGGAATTTTCTAATTTCCCAGCAAAGTTTCACAACAGATAGCAGACTTCCATTGTATGCATACAGGTATTTCCAATCTCTCCTAGAGACCCACCTTCTCTCGTTTTAAAAGTCACCAGAAGTGTCATCCCAAAGGCAGAAGACTGAGCAAGTTTCTTGACAGCAAGCATGCAAAACACATCACTTTGCATTAAAAATCACAAACGTTCCCTATTACATCAAAAACAATTTTCTTCTTCAACTCCTAGGAGGTTTTGAAGATTATTCCATTCCTATAAATTTCAGAGACATGTCAAGTTATCATTTTTCAATAAAATAACTTTGTTTATTCAACTTCAATGCAGCAACTTTCAGGAATCCTTATCTTTGGCATAATCTGTATATCTTAAAGTTCTACAACAATTACTTAAGCCACATTTAATCACATTTATCCAAGAAATTGCTGGTTCTTAATGAAATGAGGTTGCAGGAAAAAGAAAGTTGTGCTATTTTACTATTATAACTTCTAATGTCAGTGGATTTAAACTGGAATTAAAATTAAATTTCAACAAGTTTGTCAATGCACATTGGCACACCGTGCAAGCATCACTGAATATAACCACAGGAGTCTGTTTTAGGAATTGGCATGTGATTCATCTTTGGGACACACAGTAAAAGGCTAACATTCACAAATATCTTCTTAGAGTCTTTTGATGTGGCTGTGGGAAATGATTAAGCTGAAAACACTAATCTCTCTCATCTTCCTTTGTAAACAAAGACAGCATGTAAACAAAGGCTTTCAGAGATTAAGTAAGATGTATTGACTAACAGCATCATTAGTCCCTCACATGCCACATGCCTGGACTTGAAGAATGTGTTTCTCATTATAAAAATGCAGTCTCTTAGAGTAAAAATATGAAAATAGAGTTTACTCAATAGAGTTAGAGCACTGTTGAATCATTGAGCAGTTGGCAAATTGACTCAAGAAAGTTTGGCTTTCATAACTCTCTGTGACAATGGGAAAGAATTTTGATCTCTATGGGATTTTTCCCATCATATATTTGTGACAATATTATCACACCCAATTCTGTACTGAGAAGTATGTTCACCTAATTCTGTCCATCCTTATTGTGAAGTGTCCCCTTAGATAACATGACAAAAGGTGGCCCCACACACAAGGGAATGCAGAGGAAAGTCATGGTTGTGCGAATCCCAGTACCTCCCAGTGATGCATAACCTACTCGTGGAGCATATGATAGATGCAGTGTAGGAGGCACCTGAAGAGAGGGAGGAGCCAGACCCACCTGCTGGACAGGCTGAATGCCCATGACTTAGAGCTGCACAGTGTGTGACTCACTAGACAAGCAAGGTCTCACCAAGCTGGTGCACATTGTGTACATGACTCATGTTTTTGATATACACCCTTGACTCATCTATGGTAATATTTCTCAATGAAAGAGAAATTACTGAAATAGGGGATTTTATATTTCAGACTTGAATCTATGTGACAAAATCATAAATGGTGCTTAGTGCTGTTTTGTTGTTTTTGCCTTTTATAAAGTGATTTCCAACAGTTTAAGAAGAATTATTTGG
Organism: Eopsaltria australis; assembly: GCA_034509425.1. Lineage (NCBI taxonomy): Eukaryota > Metazoa > Chordata > Aves > Passeriformes > Petroicidae > Eopsaltria > Eopsaltria australis. The sequence goes on along the minus strand of JAVTVJ010001108.1, from coordinate 86,770 downwards.
TAATGGGGAAACTCTTGAGGTAGATTTAGCTTATCTAAGGACTAGAATCAGATAAACCAAACCGGAATATACGTTCTGATGCTTAAACTTTTAAAAATTCATTGAGAACTTGAAAGTAAAATATGGTCGAGAAGTGATAGGTCACTATGAAATGTCACCTCACTGCTGAGCGGACCACACCTGTTCAACCTGAGAAAAGCATGCTTTGAGGGAACCTACCAGCACCCCTTTGGAGCCCATAAGGAGACTGTGAAGAAGATGGAGCTGGAGGTGGTGGCAGGAGAATGAGGGACAATAAGCACAAGCCAAAGCAGAAGAGCTTGGATCTGGACACAGAAACACATTTTCCACATTGAGACAGGAAGGAAATAGAGCCAGTGGTCTGAGCAGGCTCTGAGGTCTCCAACCTTTGAAGTGTTCACAGCCTAACTGGATAAAGCCTTAAGAACCTGATCTGATCCCAGAGCTGGTAGTCAGTGTGCCCCAAACCAATGGCACCCGGGGCAGAGCCCCACAGCCTGGGCTGTCCCACTGGCCCAGCCAGGAGCAGGCAGCTGATATTTAGTAGAAACAATTACGTGTCATTTCTAGGGTTTATTAAAAATATGGATTACTTTGATAAAAAAATCAGATTAGATTTCTAACAATCAACAGTGAAAAACCTTGAGAAATTATCTGCTAAATAATTGATCTGAGTTTAAACACTGTTTTTTTTCTTGTTAGAAACTCTTTTTTTCCTTGCTTAGTAATCTATGAAGTTTATCTTGTAACATATTCTGAATAAAAGTGATAGGCTCTAAGGTCCAATAAAAAATCTGTTCATAAAAATAATTTCCATGCTGTGGCCTAATAATAATTTTGAATACCCATACTATTTCAGAAGCCTATCAAAATAACAAAAAATTATTTCATTTTCAGCACTGATCTTGACTATCTACACTATACAGTTTTTGATGTTCTATTAAACTAATGAAGAAATGCAGGATGAATTCTATATAAACATTTAGCAATGAAGACAAAACTGTTCTATGATATTAATAATATTTTTTTATATACAAACAGTAGTAAGGTAGTATTGACCACAATTTTCTGCATTATTGAAAATCATACTTACCAAAATAAAAATCCAAGAATTTGTTTTGTTTTGCTTTCAGCTTTAAAGAGCAACTTTCAAGAAGGTGAATTGTAATTCCTTGCATCCAATATCAGGTCATTATCTAAAACAAACAAACAAACAAAAAGAAAAAAGAAAGGATGATCTTGTGGTTATACCATTATGTCTACTGGACATGTACACAATATTAATCTTTATAGAAAAAGAACAAAATTATTAATTAGGTGACTTACAAAAGTCCAAAGTTACCACTGAAATGAAACTGTATGCAGCAACTTCTTACATGCCAAGGTTTTTTGCAGCTGCTTTTTGGTGTGAGAGTTCCTCTGATTTCTGCACACCTGGTTCTGGTGCATGCACCTGGACATGTGAACTTGACTTTTGCCTAAGCATCAGTGAATTCTAAAGACTATAGGAATAACCCAAAGGTCACTTGAGCTGTACACTGACATCTTTTCCTCATGTCTAATGACACTAACAGGAATCAGGCATTCATCAATGGAAGGCACAGGTTCTTGATACTACCTAATCTACACATCATTGTGATTAGACTCTCACAGTATTAAATATATATTTATTTCTCTACCTTGGAGGGAAATGGAAAGTTCTAAAATTATATTTCTGTAATTTCTGTATTTCTTACAGAAAAAGGTTTAGTAGGCTGGATAGCCTCCTCCTCAGGAAATAGTATGAAAAACTGCAGAATTTTTAGACTACTGACTGTCTTCAGTGTTACTAGGCACAAGTCCTCAAGCCCTTCTTCAGTTTGCATTGTACTGCTATTGAATGAAACAACATCAACAACAACCAACAACAAACAATAGTGGCAGACCAAGATCTAAGAGTCCCTTCGGCAGGGAAGGTTTAATATAAAACTATAGAATTTTTTTCTCATCTACTACCTGCAGGACAAGGATTCAGCATCTCAACAGTTACACAGGAGAGAGATAAAACATTCTTCGTGACTAGGCAGTCTTTCTGCTGAAAGGAGATTTCTTAGCAGGCAGAACTTTGAGTTCTAGTTTCCCCTGGAATGCTAAACCAGAGTATCACTCTCATTAACAACCCTTTAGGTAATAAGAAAAGTATAAGAAAAACCCCAGACTTCTTGCACCATTGCCATAAAAAATTTTTAAAAAATCAGATAAATGTCAAGTAGCAATCCTCTGAATTTCAGGCTCCAGTTTCTCAGCAGTAGTTTTGATACTTGAGGTACAGTACAGAGTAGTTCTCAGTAGCCTGATGAGTAGCTCAGAGTCTGATCATAACTCTGGAAAGGAAGAATAGTTTAAATGCACAGTAACTGCCTGTTTAACTTGAAGGCACCTAAACATTTAATTGGATCCAGTCTAAGAAGATATTTGCAGGACTATCTTCTAACATGTAACCATCTCTGCTTACATGTAAGGGTCAAATACAGCAGAAAAAAAAAATTGGTACTACCTTAACTGATAGGTTGCTCAAGTTATTATCCCTTACAATTTTGAGAAAATTATTTTTCTTTTCCATTTCATTCAGCACCAAGTGGAGATTATTTCATGCTTTGACTCAAAGGAAAAGTGTTATTTAATAACTGCCAGTACTAGTTCCTGGATCATGAATATTTTCCTTGATAGTCTCCAGACTGAATGCCTTCACCTTTCCCTTCATCCACACATTAGTTATAAGATCTGACAGGATCACAATACGCAATAATCTGGCTGTGGGGCACATAAATAAATATTTAACACCTATGAAAGGAATTTATTTTTCCTAATAACACTAAACTTTACAAATGCAAGTCAGAAGATTCTGCAGACACTCTATAGCACAAAAATGAAGTCCTACTCATGTGATAGAACTTACTAACATTCTCTCAAACTGCAAAAACAGTCCTGAGGCCAGGGCAAGGGCTCCTGCCTGTGACTTGGGCATTGGGGTCCCTCCATCATGTCATTACTGTGCTATTTCTTGGTCAAAAAATGGGTCCTTCAGCACTCCATGAGGTTAACATAAGCAGGGTCTGCAGAAGCACTCGAAGAATGGTGGCATGAAACCTCCATTTTTCTTCCACTCCTCCAAACTGAGGGAAGTACAATTATAGGTGAATCTGTGAAGGTTTAGGACTCCCTTTTTTCACAGATTTGAGATCTCATTATCATTCCACAAATCAGTCTGGCTAACAAGTACAGCTATATCTGTGCCTTACCCTTTACACACAGGCTTCTTAGATTAGTTAAAAGAAGAAATACAGTTTGTAAATGTAGTATTCTTTTCCTGTCTTCAAAGCGATTTTCTCAATCCCATCAAACACAACTAGTGAGAATGTATTTCTCAAAGTAAATCAATATTTTATATTTTAGAGTGTATGTGGAACCCTGCTGGGGCAGAAAAGGGTGCTCCTAGAAATACTAACGTTCTTTTAGCCTCTGTTTACATTAGCCCATTCCTTGAAGTGTCAGATAAGAACAGATATTCTTTACAGATTTTCTAGTGAGAACTTTTTTTTTTTAATTAAACTTTTCAATTCGGGCTTATACGCACTTTACCTGTATGCTATGATGTATCCTTAAAGTGTTTTATGTTCTTACTAACACTTAAAACCAAAAGCTTTCGGATTCCATATGTCATTACATTAATCAAAAGTTTCAGGGGCTCATTAGAGTCAATAATAACAATTAAGAAGAGTGAAAAGAACAGATAAAAACTCCACAAAAGAAGCAAAAAGGAAAACAATCTTGAAATATAATTATAGATTTGAGATTGAGCAAATAGGTGAGAGAAGATGATGCATAAAGCAACAACCATTTTTGTATAACTAAAATTAAAGCAATAACCTTGTAACATCTGAGTTGGTTGATCTTTTATTCACTAATTAGCTAATAAAAGGCATTTTATACTAAAAGTATTTTTGTGTAGGAGATGTTGCTTAGGATTTTTTTAAAAAACAAAATCCAAGATAATTTTCCATTATTGATACTAATCATAAACAAAGGTAATCTCTCAAGGGGTTATTTAGAAATACTTGGTTTTTTTAAATAAACAGTATCGTTCATTCACATGTTGTTCTGTAATAATTTCAGATTTAATTCTTTGTGATTATTACAAAGGGAAAGCAAATTGTACTTTGTAAGCACATATTCCCCTAAGAGACACAAGGATTACTTTATGACTTATATTTTTTATTTGAATTGGATAAATTATGAGGGGTGATGCAAAGACCAGTGATGGGAAACACTTTTCAGCTGTTGATATAGAGATTAGAATTCAGTACATGGATGGCAGTTACCCTCATTCTATTTTCTCTAACCCCTCAACCCTTGCCCACACTGCAATCATTTATATGTGCCAGTGACAAGTGAGAAAGAATTAGTGTCTTGGGTTAGGCCAGAGGGGTCAAAATCTAGGAAGTGATCTGGGCTGCAGGAATGCAGGAAGAAATACAACTTCCTTCCTGCGAGAGAGAGAGAGCCAATAATCAGGTAGTTTTAAGAATTGATAGGTAGGTAAACTAATTAAAAAGTTGGTCCGCCTTCAAGGAAAAAAACTATATATAAGCAGAGACTTTCTGACGCTCTTCTTCTTTGGACCTGCTGCTGCTGTGTAGAGAGGAGCAGCTCTTGCTTCTCTCACTGGTAAGGCCCCCCCCTACCTCCTTCCGAAGGAGGGATGGGGGGGGGAAGGGAGGTTTTACGGCAGCCGTGCCGCTGCAGCCGGGCAGGCATGGGGGAGGAACAGCTGGAATCTTCAGCAGATACAGCTCAGCCGGTGTGCCAGCTACACGAGAGGGAGAGCCAGGCCCCTGCTCCGGGCCAGGCAAGGACCAGGCCGGACTCCATCCAGCTCGGGCCAGGCCCTGCCCTGTCACCCCAGGCCTAGATGGCCCCAGCAGGCCGAGCCAGCTTGGCCGAGCCAAGCAGAGACTCTGAGAGCGTCTGGCATCTAGCTCGGACCTGTTCAAGCAACCCGGCAAAGAGCACGTGATCCTCACACTGCCGGAGAGAGAGAGAGACAGAAATTAACTCTGTTCATGCCTGGACTAAACTCACAGACACCCATCCTTCCTCGCAGAGAGAGGAACGAGTGAGGACATCTACATAGTGCAGCGCAGAGACTTTACAGTCAGTGAAGAAAGCAGAACTGATACTAAAAAGGGGGTGCATGGGAAGTTGCTTCAAGAGTGAAGCTGAAAACTCTTTTGGAGAACCATGGTTGGGGACTGAGCTAATAAATTCTCTGTAATATATGAAGATATAGTCCAAAGGGGGATGTGAGGTTCTTATTGCAGCCAATGAACTGAAATACCTAAGTACAGACAAGTAAGTGTTGAAAAAGTACAGCCTGATGAGAAACTAGAACCAAGAGAGAGGAGAGGCTGTGATCCAGAGCCCTGGTCCCGGGGAGAATGCTAGAGAACCTGAGTTGTCAAGAGAACCTGTGCTGCTAAGCACAGAAGAAGGGATTTTCTTTGTTGCTGCAATTGAACTGGGCATCCTTAAAACAGGTACCCTGTGGACTGTTCATAACCCACCATAGTGGCTGTGGGAAGGCTACTGGTATGGGAGAGATCCACCATTAAGCTGGACTTTACTCCGGGCGGCGGTTAATGGTGAGGCAGAAGACCCATAAAAACTGTATTTTTCTTAGAGAAGATCCATAGTGTAAGCAAAAGAAACTTCTCTCCCTGAATGAACTGGAACAAGAGCTGTTTCTGAGGTGGTAAACTGACTGGAGGTCAAAGTGTTGTCTTTTGTATGTTGTCAGGGAGAATGAAATGGAGAGGTGGGGAAGGAGGGGTGGTCTGGAGAGTTTGTTCTGGTTTTTTTTCTTGAGTTTTTTTTTTCTTTTTTCCCTTTGTCTTAGATATATTAATAAAACTTCTTTGTACTTTATAAAGTTTGAGCCTGCTTTGCCTACTCCTAATCCTTATCTCACAACAAGCAATCAAGTAAATTTAGGTAAGTGTGCTGGCATTTAGCCACAAACCTGAATAAACAAACTAAAACCGCGACAATTAGGAACAAGTGAAAATAAATGGTTTTTTATTCCCTTTGAATCTGTAGAAGTATCTGAAGTGAATTCTGTGATTTGTCTCTCATGATGTCCCATTCAAAAAAGAAAAGAATAAAACACAAACAACAAATAACCGCAGTATCTCCATACCCTATAAAATATCACTGCTGAGAAAATAATTTCAGTGGGATAGAAGATCTAGAAAGAATTTTGTAGAAGACACATAAGAATAAACTGAAAAGAAAACTAGCAACTAGAAAAAAACCTTGCAACTAGAAAATTAAAGATCTTAAGTCCGATTTGAAGATGTGTTTATGAGTTGATTCTTGTATTGCTTTAGATTTATTTGATTATTCTTTTATATTTGGTTCAGCAGAATCTGATTCTTAACAATGACCAGGAGGAAACAATAATTACCATTACTTCTTTTTCACATCTGAGACATTGCAGTAAAAACCAGCACATACTTGTAGAGTTTTAGAGATGAAGTTAAAAAATAAAGAAAAAAGAAGTGACGGGAAAGCATAGCAACATGACTGGGAGAGGAGGAAGAATATTTGCAAACGGGAAAAGATTGAAAAAGTCACACAGATTTTGGTAATTTCTTTAGTGACAAAGAGACTAGATAGGGTGGCAAGCCATTTTGGTTTTCTTTATGTTCCTCATCAAGGCTGACCCAATCTTGCACTTAGTAATTACATCTCTTTTATTACAAAACAAAAGTGCATCTTTGAAGTGAGACTCCAGGAGCCAATTAGGCAGATTAGTTTCGAAACACAAAGGATGCAGCACTTCTCATTTATTGACCCTTGGATAGCTGTGCTAATGGTTTTGTCTCTATATCATCACTGCATTAGTTCACTTGCAGGTACTTTAGTTTTTAAAAATGTTAGGAACTTGATTAGCTACCCCAGCCCAGCTGGGATATGTGGGCTGACTGTTGAGCTGTATCATCTGTTGCTCAGTTTAAAAAAAGGGGACTGTCCTGGGTTGACTGTATGATGCTTGTATCCCCAATTGTCTGTCCTGCTTATGCCGGGTATTAAGTTCTGTAGCTTTAAGTTAGGCCCAGAGAGAGACAGAGAGAGTGAAGAGGGTCTACAGGAGTTACACCTTACTCCCCCGGAAATTCCTTCAGAGACTGCGCTCGAAGCGGAGACAGAAAAATAGAGATAAGCTCTCTGTGTGCTCTTGGAGTTCACAGCGGAGTGCTCTCGGAGATCTCTCGGCTTTTGCAGAGAGAGAGAGAGACTTTATTTCTTTTACTGGTTTATTTCTTCTGGGACTGGTCAGCATCTCTGTGGTCCAAGACATAAGGACAGTCCCCCGGGGGCCCCCTGACTCTACAGCCGGGCCTGGCCATCGGCCCAAGCCTCTGGAGGGACTGAGGCTGACACAGCCACACCCACAGAAGGACTCTCTGGATCCACCATCTCTTCGGAGAAAGGAGAGGTTTCATTGTTTGATATCGTTCATTTTTTGTTTCCATACTTGTGAATATTCTGTGTTGCGTTCCCTGCTTCGGTCCCACCTTGGTACTGGCAGCAGAGTCCTAGCGCTACCCTAGGAAGTCGTTCGCGATCGGGAAGACTTCCTCGGAGTGCCGACAACGGGCACAGCTGGTCCGCGTTCAGTCCGGGGAGATGTTGCCCCCGGAGCGTGGTGAAACAGCAAAGAACTACCAGAGAAGGAGGTCTCTTGGTATGTGATTTCGGTAGGTTTATTGCCTCCAAAGGGAGCACATGGACCAAGAGCCAAGAGCAGCTTATTACATCGGTATTTAAGGGAGGAACAACACCCAATAGGATGAGGGCAGGGGACAATACAGGGGAGGGGCTGGGGTACATGATCAAATGGGGTTTAGGGAGGGGAGGGGAACAGAGAGAACAACGAATGAACTATGGAGTGACAGGGAATTTCCCAGAGCGGGAATACATAACAGACAAGTCCAGTAACCAATAGCAGGAGCTTGGGTCTGTGGATTGGTGGTCCAACTGCTGCCCCTGGGAGCTCCGGGGGGAAACCCTCTGTCCGTGGAACCTGTCCGGAAGTCCTCTGGTTCCGAACCACCGCAACAATTCTGCTTGTTAAATAAATAGTTTTTTCCATTTTTTCTCTAAGGAAATCTTTTCCCGAACCGGTTTGGGGGAGGGGTGGCTGAAATTGGCTTGTCTAGAGGAGACCCCCTCGGAGGTTTCCTCCTAACATTTGCCCTAAACTAGGACAGGGACAAAGTCAGTGAAGTTGAGTGTCAGCTCAAAGTCCACGTCTAAATGTTCCTAACTGTGATTGCTTTATTTGGCTTTATCAACAGAAATTTTCTCTGCAAACAATGTATTGTTTATCTAAGATAGAGCCAGCTACACTGCCAGAAAATGTATGTATTTTTCTCTTACTACATAAAAGTGATGAATGAATTCTGGCTTGATTTATTTTTTCAAAGTTTTTCATTTCTGTATTTTTAATTTCCATATCATGTTATTTGTAGTAAGATAAAGAATCTACAGCCATCCCTTTCCCTGGTAGTTATGGACAATAGTAAGCTTGCTAACAAATTGTAGAACTTCAGTTTAATATTTCAACAGGAATAAGTCAGCATAACATCATATCATACCATATGATATCTTCCTCTTGGCCTGCTGAATATTAGTATTGAATCTTGTTAAGGTCAAGAAAAAACTAAGAACTGAAACATGATGATATTCAATATATACAGAGCAATGTGAAGGTTACTACATAATTTCCATTGTTGCTAATATTATAGGGAAAATACTACTAGAACAAATTTCTGTTATCACATTTGTGCTGGTGATCACTATACTCTGGAATCCATTAGACAGTTCCTAAAGGGAGAAAAAATAGTCCAGGAAGACTGTTCTTTGCAAAATATCATCAGGGTCAGGGTTCTGTGAAAAATAAATTTATGAACCTCAGCCTGACCTAGCCCTACCCCAGGGGTAAACTGGATTTATAATACTGAATGTTGCTGCTTGATAAATAAATAGGCCTTAAAAGACTTTTTATTTTGATAACTTTGTCGATTTTTTTTCTTGATGACTGGCAAAAAAAATATTTTGCATTTTTTTAATGAAATCTTAAGATTTCATTCAAAACTAAAAACTAAAACTTTAGAAAAACTAAAATTTGCGGATAGAAAATTAGTTAGGGTGAAGGAAAGGGAGAGAGAGAAGGAGAGGGACAGGGATGGGGACAGATATTCCACAGTCACAGTGTGCAGGAAGAGATCGGCATCTTGAAAAGTAAGTAATGTCACCTTACTTAGAGCTCTTAAGACAGCAGAAATCCTCTTTTAGAATTAATGACAATAAAGAAACAAGTGATTTGATGTGTTAAATGGCTGAGGTATCAAATACAAGCAGTATACTAGTAGAGAGATATTTCAAAATAGTGTAAAACTAGTTCAATTGCACAATACATTCATAAATAACCATTAGGTTTATTGTAGCCAATGCATTTCTAGTGAAAATGTTCAGTTGAACTACTGAGATCATGGGGATTAGGAGCTCCATTTATTTTCCTGTAATGTTTTCCACTGTGACTTCTTCAAACTTCATAAAACCTGTGCTGTAAACTTTGCTCTTTTTCTTGCTATCTGGGTGTAATTATTATGTAGGAAAAGAAAAAATTTAAAAAGAAATACATTGTGTTTGCACTGTGCAGAATTATAGTAATAGTGTTGATTTATGTCAGACAAAGATCAGAGTTCTCAAATGCCAGTACTTAATCAAGCTATGAATACAGTTTTACTTGGATCTATTTTTACATAAAACATGCATTCATCTTTTCTCTATATGTTCAATCACTTTCACAGTTTAGGCATATGACACATTTTTTTCCTCTCATTTTTTCCCAAATTATTTGTGACAAATTGGCAGCTCTTAGCACCAGGCTTGTAGTGCTTTATATGATATATGGCATAAACAGTGAGTTCCTCCAATGGTCAAATATCAGTTGATATAGGTCTTTTATATAGCAGTCAAATCTCATTTAATTCTGGGAAGGTAATCTTAACTATTTCTTGCATTCTGTCAGCAATTTATTTTCCCCTCACAGTGCTGAATACAAATACCTATATTGAACACAGATATCTATCAGAAATAAGCCAAGAAACTTCATGGAAACTTCTTTGCCTCTGGAGTGGAAACTCTTACTAAATGAGAGTCACGACTATGACATTTTCCATAATGCTGTGGAAATAAACAGATGATTGCTTCCTTTGCACAGGTATTTACTGCAATGCAATGGGCAGCACACCAGAAGACCAGGTTAACAGAGAGGGTCAGGAAGTTGTAGATAGCCATAAAATTGAATATTCTCAGATCCTTACATAAAGAGTTGCTTTGGCATATTAACCCAGTCTTTGGTGAGCTTTTTTTTTTAAGATTTAAAACTAAATTTCTCTTCTCCTGAACTCAATTCTAAGCTGCAGTTTTGAATTTTGAGAAGGCCAAAGATGCCTTTCATTTCTTTTGTTAAAGTATAGATTTCATGAGCAGAGCAGCAAGTATGCTCTTTGAATTTACACAACTTTGATTGCCAGAACATTTCAGGGCCATTTCTTTAATCTTCTGAGAAGATTCTCTTGATGACTCAGATTATAAAGATAGATCTCATTTACTGATCTGTGCAAGCAGATGAAGTTTCTGACACTTTCATATATGCTCTTTTTTTAATAATCTTCCTAACAGAAGAACTTAAGTAGGTGAAATATAAAATAGATAGTTAATTATGAATATAGAAAAACTACCTGAATTAAATGAGAATTGTTCCCTATGAGCAGAAAAGCTTTAAAAGTCGAAATATGAAACTTTTAAAATTATTCATACTTTAAAATTGAAGGGAATCAAATGGAAATTCAGCTGAAAGTTACCTGGAGAGCTCCATAGAAAGTGTATGTTTAGTATAGCAGATTTTTATGGAACTTCATGCATACATGCTAGGGAAAATGAAAGTGAAGAGATAAAAGCTGTATTCAGAATGGAGATTTTAAATTATTTGATTGGGATGAGAATTTTTTGTGTTAGTGATGAGTGAACTTGATGGACTCTTTTTACAACCCTGTTTTCCTGAAATGTAAAGAGATCAGGAAAATAACTCTGTAAAGTATTTGCTTTCTGAAGCAAATTGATTATTTTTTCTGTTTGTATTATATATATATACATATATATATATATATATATATATAGTATTCCCTGGGATTAATTTAAAAATTACAATTCTCTGCAGTCACAGTTAGTTTCCACAGCTGCCACCTGCATAACAGCTGATAGATTTAAATTGTAAGAATCACCCAAAGAAATATATGGCCGGTGGTTTCAAAGCTACCATCAACTCATTTAAATCAGGTTGCAATCAAGCGAAAAACCTCTTGAACAACTCTGAAACTTCCAGAGCTCCATGAAGACTCTTGGTTTTCATATGTATTCAGCAATTCAGTAAATCCAATGCTTTGGATGAACATCTCAATAGGCATGTTCATTCTTGCTCTGTATTAAAAGGTTAACTGTAGAAGGCCACAAATTATCTTCTTAAAGGTCTATTTGTTTCAACGCTTCTATAATGTAATGGAAATCATATTTTAAATAAAAAGTGCCATTCAGAATTTCATCACAGCAGGCACAAACTCTGCATTGAACCTGTAAGTCTCGGCCATGTATTGTAACTGAAGGCAGGAGGCTAATTGTGATTTTCGTTACTTCATAAAATGTTTCAGAAACACTGAATCAGAGACTGCTACACTTTACACTTCATAAATCAGACATAAACTATTAAACAGAGCTGATCATGTCCTCTGAGGATTGCACTCATTGTTTCCTTCCTCCCTTCTTTTATTTGTGCTATTGAAATCAAGGCTTTGGAGAAGAGCTGATTTGCTAATTCTGAGAGGACACCGTCATTTTCGTTGTAGTGTTCCAACAGGCAACTAATTTATGATTGTCTCACAGAAACATGCACAGGCATACATGGATTGGAAAAGCTGAAGCAAACACAGCATGTAGCTCTAGAAGACCTTCCTATTCTCTCTGCTCACCTCATATTCTTACTAACAAAGCTAGTTTGGTGTGCTGCTCATCAGTCCATACTCCTCACGCACACACCCTGTTCAGAGTTCTTTCAGCAAGATTGTCCTGGTTTGAAAGACAGGTGTCTGTTAAGGAAGGCAGGAACCTCCCTTGGAATAGGAAAATGTAACCCCTCTCCCTCCGAATTATTATAAATTTGAAATCAAGAGGCTCTCAGGCAAAGATATGGGAATAGGAATAACAGTTCTTTACTAATATCTAAAACAAAGCTAACAAATAACAACAGCTATGGTGTTAACCAACAAACAGAACTATAGCTCGCTGGTTTCTCTGTCCAGCCTGGAGAAGTACGACAGATTCCAGCTGGCTATATTTCCAGGAATGCCCCTGTCCCCAGGGCACTCTGGCAGTGTCCCGTAAACACTTAGGCAGAGAAACTGCGGCCTGCGTTGTGGTGCAGGAACAGTCCAGTTTAGCTATCAGCTGAAGATGAATAACGAGAGGGCTCTTGGAGTGCCTTTAATTCTGAGTGGCTTTATTGCAGGGTCTTCACACAGAGGAGAGGCTGGAATCCAAGAGCCCGAGGGGCCCTCAGACACAGCCTTAAGAGTTATCACGTACCACCAATCACCAGGGGGTTTGGGGGAGTATAGGGAAGGTCCAGAGTTACTTGGTCCTATGGGATGGGGAAGGAAAGGGGCCCAGGAGATAACAGGGAATAGAACAAAGGCTCTTGGGGGGAGGGAGGAGATGATGGACACGAGCAATGGCTACTCTGGTTTGTCCTGGGTTAAACCATGGTCACTTCACCTTCCAGGGGTTTCCTATCTCCTTGGAACTTTCTCCACCAGTGATCTTTCTCCTTTTCTAAGTCTTCTCCCCCTGAGGTTTCTAAGGACACATCCACAGCAGCTACATCTCCCCCTTCTGTTTTTCCTAAAAAGGCCTGTTGGATGAATGTTACGTTCCCTGCTTCTTAATCCCGCTCGGATCCCGGCGGCAGAGCGCTAGCGCCACCCTGAGAAGCTGTCCGCGTTCCAATCGGGAAGTCTTCCTCGGGGAGCTGGCGGTGGGCTCCGCTAGTCTGTGTCGGGCTGAGGTGTTGGTGCCCTCAGAGCACTGCAGGATAGCAAAGAACTACCCAAAGAAGGAGGACTCTTAGTATGAGGGTTTGGCAGGTTTATTACCCCCAAGGGAGCTCAGGGACTAAGAGCCCCAAATAGCTCATGACATGGGTATTTAAGGGAGGAATAACATCCAATAATCTGAGGGTGCAGGGGCAATACAAGGGAGGGTCCAGGGTGCGTAGTCAAATGAGGTTTAGGGAGAGGAGGGGGGAAGAGAGAACAACGAATGAACAACCGGGTAACAGGGAATGTTCCAGAACTGGGGTGCATAACAGACAAATCAAGGAACCAATAGCAGGAACTTGGGGTTCGTGGCTTGGTGGTCTAAACCATTGTCTCTGGCAGCTCAGGGGGGAAATTCTCTGTCTGTGGAACATGCCACCAGAGGTCTTTGTCCTCTGCAAGTCTATGGAGGGACTCTAATCTTTCCTGGTTCAGAACCACCGCTACATCTCCCCCTGTTTTTTTACTTAAAGAAAGTGACCTTTTAATAAAGGAAACTATGAAGGCTTTAAAACATCCAAGAAAGCTTAAGACAACGAAGATAATAACTAAAATCCAAAGCAAAGTCTTTAAAATCTGCAATAAAACAAACAAACATTATTAAAGCATTGTCTCTCTCTCCCTCTCTGTCTCTCTACAACAAGACTGGGGATGATCGGGGTACGGGAGGTTGGGGTCTGAGAGGTACATGGGGCAGGTTTGGGGAGAGTCTAAGGGGAAGGTATCAAAAAGAAGGGTCTCGGTGATCTTCTTGATCGCTGTTGAAGTCTGGAGTTTTCTTTCTCCTTCTCTTCCACGCTGATCTCTGTGGAGCAGCGTCTGTTGGTCGAGTCATCTGGGTCTGTTCTGGAGGGCGCTCTCGGTACGGCTTGATGTCTCGGCTTGGGATCCAGCGCGGTCCCTCTGGAGTGGAGACACAAGCATATCCCCTCCCCCGCACGATGAGTCAAACTGGTCCCACCTTTTGTCTACTTTGCGGGTCCTTGAAGAGCACCAGCGGTTGTTCCTTTAATTTGGCCTGGGTCGAATTAGTGAAGTGCCGGAACACGGGAGGAACGGGCTCTTTTGCTGAGCAATTTAAAAAGTTGAGGATAAAAAGAGCCCTACAGAGGCGCTCAATGGGCGTCTGTCCTTCTGTTTCTCCCCGTTGCTGTTCAAGGATCCGTTTTATATCTTGGTGTGTTCTCTCAACAATTGCTTGGCCTGTGGGGGAGTGGGGTATGCCTGTGAGGTGTTTGATTCCCCACTGTTGCAGAAATTCCTGTACCTTTTTTGACCTGTATGCTGGTCCGTTATCTGTTTTAATTTCTTTAGGGGAGCCTAATATTGAGAACGCCATTGACCAGTGCCTGGTCACGTCTTTGGATTTTTCTCCGGTGTGTACAGAGGCGTACACTGCGCCGGAGAATGTGTCAACAGAGACGTGAATGCACTTTTGTTTGCCAAAGGGGGCGAAATGTGTAACATCGGTCTGCCACACTTGGCAGCTCTCCAATCCGCTTGGATTGACCCCAGGGTATAGCAAGGGGATTTGGTTTTTTTGGCAAGAAGGACATGTCGCCACGATTGCTCGCGCCTGCTCCAGAGGAAGATGGAACATTCTCCGGAGGGCAGGAGCGTTTTGATGGAAGAACTGATGAGAGAGCTTGGCTTGGTTAAAGATGTCTGGCGTGTTGGCCATGCGCACGGCCATGGCCAAGGTGTCTGCCCTTCTATTGCCCTCAGCAATAAAGCCTGGCAAGTCAGTGTGCGCTCTTGTGCGCATAACATGATACGGTTGCTCTCAATGGGACAACAGGTAAACCAGTCTCGAGAGCAAGCTAAACAACCTCGGGTTGGCAACTTCTTTTAAAAGGGCATGCTCAGCTCTGAGGACTATACCAGCTACATATGCCGAATCAGTGACCAAATTCAGAGGTTCTGAGAACTTCTCGAACACTCTCACGACGGCGGCTAGCTCGGCAATCTGCGGGGATCCTTCTACCACAGGGACATCAGAGTCCCATTTCTGAATCCTTGGATCCTTCCAAGTCGAGACCGACTTGTGAGAGGATCCAGAGCCATCGGTAAAAATCGTAAGAGCGTCTTTTATTGGTGTTTTGCTAAGAAGAAATTTGGGAGCCAAATGGAAGCCAGTATTAAAAAGTGGATGTTTTAACTTGTGACCACTAATTTGACTGGTATAGCTGTCTAGAGCTAGCTGGAGGGATTCATTGGTTTTAATTACATCTTCAAAATCCTCCAGCTTCCAAGGTACATGTATGCACACAAAATCGCACCCTGCAAGGGTACGGAGCCTGACTCTTGCTCTCTTGATAAGTTTTGCCACCAGTTCCTGTGGCGTTGAAATACTCTTGGACGGTTGATGTGGGAGGAAGACCCACTCTATGATGAGTAGTGAGTCTTTTCTCCCTCCGTCCAATGAAATATTAGACCATGGTACCTGGGCGTCCTGCCGAGTATGACCAGACAGAACGGAAGGTCTGGGTCCGTCCTGTGGGCTTGTCGGGTGAAGAGTGTACGTTGGACCTTTTGGATGACTCCCTTGGCTTCCGCGGTGATGACCTTTGGAGTGTCAAGTCTCTCGCTGCCTCGTAGCAGTTGGAAGAGAGGGGCGAGGTCGGCCGTCGTCAAACCCAGCAGTGGCCGGATCCAATTGATGGATCCGCACAGTTGATGTAGTTCACGGAGAGTCTTTGGGTCGTCTTGAATCTCCAGCTGCTGGGGAGCGACGGTCGTCTCCGAGATGCGGAAGCCAAGGTACACCCACGGACAAACACGTTGAACTTTGTCCGGGTGCACTTCCATCCCGGCACCCTCGATGGCTCTGATGGTGGCCGACAGAGCTTCTTCTAGGTACTGTCTATTTGGGGCACAAACTAAGACATCATCCATGTAATGTAGAATCCTGGCTCTAGGAAATGACTTTTTCACGGGCGAGAGCACCCCAGCGACGTACCATTGGCAAAGCACAGGGGAGTTAACCATTCCCTGAGGGAGTACTTTCCAATGGTAGCGCCGCATGGGGGCTTCCCTGTTGACACTGGGAACTGAGAAAGCAAACTTTGGAGCGTCGTCTGGATGTAATGGAATAGAAAAGAAGCAGTCTTTTATGTCAATGACTGCTAAAGGCCATCTTTGGGGGAGCATTGTGGGAGACGGAAGGCCAGGTTGGAGTGGGCCCATCTCAACGATCACCTTATTGATCTCTCTTAAATCATGGAGTCTCCACCAGTCCTCGCCAGCCTTGCGGATGACAAAGACCGGGGAGTTCCACGGGCTATCGGTCGGTGTTATGTGCCTTTTCGCAAGTTGTTCTTTTACAAGTTCCTCAAGGATGCGCAATTTGTCAGCAGGAAGGGGCCACTGCTCCACCTTCACCGGCTTATCAGTGGTCCATTTCAAGGGTGGGGTGGTGCGCACAGCAGCGGCCTTTACTGAAAATCCCTCGGTGTTCGGGGCATTTCCAGCTTTGTTCCCCACTGGGATAAAACGTCTCGTCCCCACAGGGTGAATCCAGAGGGAATTACAAAAGGTTGGACAGTGGCCATTCTCCCTCCAGGTCCTTCAACGGTGATGTTTCCCATGCTTTGTTTTGAAGAAACTGATCCTCCTACTCCATTTAGATGACCTGGGACTGATTTTAAACCCCAGTGTGACGGCCACTCAGTCTGGGAAATCACCGTAACATCTGCTCCAGTATCTATAAGTCCATTTAGGTAGGTTGACATGTTACCATTCCTCAACACACAATCTAGGTGTGGCTTGTCTTCCCCCACTACTTTTGTCCAGAAGATGCAGGGTGTTTTTACATTTCTGGGGAAGTGTGGTGGAAGAATGATGGCTTGTGCAATTTCTGTCCACTTTGGAATATAAAAAGGTGGGTTGTTGCAGTATACTGAAATTAAAAAGCTTTCTCCCAGTCTGATGGTTATTATTTCAGGGAGAATGAAAAGCTCGGGTGGACCTCTCAAAGAGTTGCCCACTACGAGAATGTCTGTCCTTTCTAAAATGTCTTCTTTGGTGGTGACCTTCATGTGGGTGAATGCTGTGGTGTCAAAGTGGAAAGTTGTGACACTTACCAACTTCAGCCGTCGTGGTCCAAGTAACTGGTCATTCGGACTCGCCTCTGATGGTGTTTCCAGTGGCATGAGTGGTGATGGAGAGCAGGACACAGTAGAATCAGCTTTTAATTTCTTTGAGGGGCGCGGTGCTGGTCCACGCTCCCTGACGCGTTTCCCGAATGAGATGGAGCATGTGGTGTCTGTCGCGTTGGTGCTGGCAGAGGCTGGTGGTGGCCACAGGGATGTTGTTGTGGTGTCTGGAAGCCTGTGGAAGACTTAGGTGGAGGATGATTAGAGAATTTCATTGGATGAGGGCACTCTCTTTTCAAGTGATCTGAGGAACCACAATTAGAACATTTCCATCTGCTCTTAAATTGTTCATGGACTGAGGTGGCTCCGATTATTCTCTTAGGGGACTGTCTCTGTGGTTGATCTGGTGGAGTTGGCCTGACTCTCATACACATTTCTATCATATGTTCAATGGTGGGGGGTGGATCTGGGGGGGAGGAGGTTTAAAAGTTGTCTGCAGGTGGCATTGGCTTTCTCTTGGGCTACTGTGCGTAATAGTTCTTTTAAATTATTTGGGTCTGAGATCTGCCTGCTCATGGCCTCTCTCAGCCTTTCCACAAAACTCGCAAAAGTCTCATCAGAGCCTTGCCGGACGGCTGAATAATTTTGCACAGGGGCAGTGAGCGAAGGCATACTAAGTAGAGTCTTTTTTGCTGCTTGGCCAATATCTCTTAAGACATCTTCAGGGATGTTGGTGGCTTGATCTATTGGTTTTGTTTGATTTCCCTCCCCACAAAGGTGATCAAGGGTGAGAGTGGCTTTGTTTGGGTCCCTTTTGTAACTGTCCAGCAGGTTTTGAAGCTGCCGCTTCCACATCTTTTCCCACACCCAATACTGAGCCTCAACTAAAATACTTGTCATGATTGTTTTTATATCAGATGGGACCAGCACCGCTGCATTAAAGGTGGAATTCAGTACACTTTTAAAGTAAGGAGAATCTCTCCCAAACTCTCTCTCTACCTTGCAAAGCTCTCACAAGGCTGCAGGTGACAGTGGTTCCCATCGGGGGTTGTTACCCTGCCGGTTGTACATCACCGGCGCCACTACAGGGCTTAACTCACCGGCCGCACCACAGGCTCCAGCCTCTCTGCTTCCAGGTCCCCAGTCGTGGGAACCAAAAGGGAGGGCATGGGAATCTGGAAGTGGGCGGTGGTTAGGGGCGGGACTGCAGTTGGTATGAGCAGTCCAGGCGCGCGGTGGGGCGGGGACCATCCTCGGGCAGGGGCGGGGACCTCCGACGCAAGGGGAGGGACCCGAAGCGAAGACATCATCGGCTGCGGGGGGGGAACCTGACGCAGGGCCAACCGACGTGAAGGGGGAGGAGCCATGGGAGGAGCTGGGAGAGTTCGCGGGCTTTCGGTGTGAGGATGCGCAGTCGGCGCAAGGGTGGCTGCGTGGCGCCACGAGGCTGCCATCATTTTTAGAATCACAGCCATTTTGTAAAGTAGAACTGTGGGGGAGTACAACTGGCACAGTTGGGACTGAGGGCTCGGAGAAAGGGTTTGGGGTAGAGTTCGCTATGGGGGAATCAGTCTCATAGCGAGGGCAACCGAGGGGCGTGCTTCCCTGCAGCGGGGAAGAGGGATTGGGAAAAGGGGAATTAGGAACATGGGGTGGGTGAATCGGGGATCCCAAACTTTCCCGACAAGTCCGTAAAACATCACAAATTAAAATCAACAACGGAAAAAATTCTCGAACAGAAACATCACCCCCTCTCTCCACTCCCTGTAAACGTTTTCCCACTAAGTCCCAAAAACCCAGAATCTTAACAGAAGAAGCAGAAGCAGAAGGAACATAAACAAAAATCCACTTAACAAAACGTTTCCAAGCCCTCTTATTAACTTTCCCGTTTTTTAACTTCAGGGTTTCTTTAACTTTGATATAGAACTCCTGCTCCGGCCGGGACAACTTAATACCCATTGTCTCCAAATTGGAGCCTCCTTACTCTTTTGAAACTGTACAACGAAACTAAAAACTCTCCCCAGAGCCTGATTCCCGCCGCTTATCGCGGACGCTGAACCTCACCGCCTTCGTCGCGGATCCTGGCTACTCGATCCTGGCTTCGGCTGCCGACACCGGCTCCAGGGGAAAAAGAAATCCAAAAGAGTAAGGGTCTTCGGGCTGGTCAGGCCGCTTCAGATAGCGTGATCGCTCCAGAAGGGCAACTGACCCCCCCTTCCAAGTCCACCACCAGAACGTGGAGGTCCTCTTCAGGGGAAGCAACTCCCCAAGGCGCAGTCCCGATCGCTGCAGCGGTCAGGGTCGCTCACAGGTAACCACAAAAAATCGAAGTCCCTGTTCGGGGCGCCACTTGTTGCGTTCCCTGCTTCTTAATCCCGCTCGGATCCCGGCGCCACCCTGAGAAGCTGTCCGCGTTCCAATCAGGAAGTCTTCCTCGGGGAGCTGGCGGTGGGCTCCGCTAGTCTGTGTCGGGCTGAGGTGTTGGTGCCCTCAGAGCACTGCAGGATAGCAAAGAACTACCCAAAGAAGGAGGACTCTTAGTATGAGGGTTTGGCAGGTTTATTACCCCCAAGGGAGCTCAGGGACTAAGAGCCCCAAATAGCTCATGACATGGGTATTTAAGGGAGGAATAACATCCAATAATCTGAGGGTGCAGGGGCAATACAAGGGAGGGTCCAGGGTGCGTAGTCAAATGAGGTTTAGGGAGAGGAGGGGGGAAGAGAGAACAACGAATGAACAACCGGGTAACAGGGAATGTTCCAGAACTGGGGTGCATAACAGACAAATCAAGGAACCAACAGCAGGAACTTGGGGTTCGTGGCTTGGTTATATAAACCATTGTCTCTGGCAGCTCAGGGGGGAAATTCTCTGTCTGTGGAACATGCCACCAGAGGTCTTTGTCCTCTGCAAGTCTATGGAGGGACTCTAATCTTTCCTGGTTCAGAACCACCGCTACAGATGAAGGATAACAAAAGATTTTTAACACAAGTGAGAACAAACAAGGTAATGACAATTGTTAGTAACACCCACAAAATTGAGTGGAGGATCTTGACCCCCCACCCTGAAAGTCCCCACTGGTCCATCAAGTGGTCTAGCCAATCTTTGCCTTCTGTCTTCAGCTGGTGAAGTTGGTCTTTCATTTGTTGGAGAGTTTTGTGGATGCTTTGGCTGTTGGAGGATAAGTTCAAGCAGCACATGCCTTCAAACTCTTCACACCCATGCCCGTGGGCCAGTAAGAGGAAGTCAATAGCCGCTCAGTTCTGGAGCGTTGCTTGCCTGGTGGTTTCCTCATCTTCTAGGAGCTGTGTCAGAGCACTTGAGGTCAGGTTGGCTTGCTTACCCAGCCAGCACTCCAGGTGAGAAAGCTCACCGAGGGCTTTCGCAGCGGCTGCCCAGGGTATAAAAATAGAGGCGGCTACCCTTTTTGAAAATGAACAACTGTCGACTTCACTGTCACAATTTGGGTCCAAATCTTGGATTTGCCTTTTGTGTCATGCCAATTGGGATTTGTTCTGCCAATTCAGAATTTGCGTTTTGTCAGGTGCCAGCAGGGTAAGTTTTCCAAGAGTGCAAGGACCCCCTTTAAGACTAGAAGGTATTCCGGCCCATACTTGGTCTCCACAGATGAGGAATACCCCATTAGGGAGCACTCTGGGATCTTTGATGGAGTTGGACCATGTGATTTCAGTATCATTACACCATAGGGAATCTGAGTAAGACTTTTTATCAATTGATGAGACATCTTTGTATGGTCCTCTCTTTCGGGAGGGAGAATCTTGCCAATCATATACGGTGCTAAAGTGAGTGCAATAGTGTGGTTTGGCTGACCCCAACAAGTCTAACTCTTGGGGTTCGGAGCTCACATGAGGAAGGGCCCTCATCCATCTGTCCCAGCTATGGACTGGGTGAGCTCCTCTGCCCATAGCTTTGACCTCTCTGGAGTTCCCAGGGACTCCAACTAGGCACGTGGACATGGGGTTAGATGCACTATCTAAACTGAGGCACATGCTGTCTTGCTTTAATACTTTTGCTAGCGTCACCCACACGTTTTCCTATGGCTGTTGAGCGAGCCATGGGGACACTCCTGAAAAGGCGAGGGCTAACAGCCACAGAGAGAGGTGAGTTGTCTCCATCTTCTGGGTTCTCTGGGGGTTCAGGGTTTCCTTCCTTAATGGAAAGGGAACACACATTAGGGTAATGGGTAATATTAGAACTTAGCTACTTAATGAAAGCATTTCTCATTTTTTCTCTTCCCCCCACCGGGATAGGGTTAGGTTTGGGAAACACACTAGGGAAACATCTGGGGGGAAAACTCTGAAAAGGCAGGGGGATTAAAAACTGTTTCGTCACTTCAGTGGATCTCTGTCTTCATCCTTGCGGCGTCTTCTCTTCCACGCCACTTTGTCTTGCTCTTGTTGATTGTCTGCATCACTGTTTTCAGGGCTTGCTTCTCGATAGGGTTTGATGTTAGACGCTGGGACACACATGGGTCCTGCTGAGGTAGAAACACAGGCATACCCTCTTCCCCAAACAATAAGTCGATAGGGCCCTTTTACTTGTCCACTTTCAAGGTCCTTAACCAGCACCTGCGGTTGTTCTTTTAATTTGGCTTGAGTCGAATTAGAAAAATGCCGAAACACAGGGGGGACAGGTTCAGCGAATGAATTGTTTAAAAAGTTGATGGTAAAAAGAGCTTTACAAAGGCGCTCTATAGGTGATAATTTTTCTGTTTCTCTTTGCTGCTGGTTAAAGAGCTTTTTGATGTTCTGGTGGGTGCGTTCTACAATGGATTGACCTGTGGGAGAATGAGGTATGCCAGTAATATGTTTGATCCCCCATTGTTGAAGGAATTCTTTAAACTTGTGGGAAGTGTATGCGGGCCCATTGTCAGTTTTTATTTCTTGTGGTGTCCCCAGCATAAAGAAGGCCATCATGAGATGTTTAGTGACATCTTTTGCTTTCTCACTAGTGTGAGCAGAGGCAAAGACTGCTCCTGAGAAAGTGTCTACAGATACATGCACAAATTTTGACCGTCCAAACTGGGCGACGTGAGTGACATCCATTTGCCAAATCTGGCAACTGTTGAGTCCCCGGGGGTTCACTCCTGGATTTAGGGAGGGGATTTGGTATTTCTGGCAGTTTGAGCAGGTAGCTACTATTGCTCGAGCCTGCTCAAGGGAAAGGTGAAACATCCGCTTGAGAGCTGGGGCATTTTGATGAAAAAACTGGTGGCTGAGTTTGGCTTGTGCAAAGCTATCAGGAATATTGGACATTTGCACCGGCATAGCTAGGGCATCCGCCCTGCGGTTTCCCTCAGCAATGAATCCAGGGAGATCTGTGTGCGATCTCACGTGCATGACATGGAAGGGGTGCTTTCGATGTGACAACAAATACACTAATCTTGAGAGCAACCCAATTCATTTTGGGTGGTCTACTTCTTTGAGGAGTGAGTGTTCTGCTCGAGCAGTAATTCCGGCCACATATGCTGAATCTGTGACCAAATTTAGAGGTTCCTGGAATTTCTCAAACACCCTGACAACAGCTGCTAGTTCTGCAAATTGTGGGGATCCTTCTACTACTTGAACTTCAGATTCCCACTCCTGAGTCTCTGGGTCTTTCCAGGTCAGTACTGACTTATGAGAGGACCCTGAGCCATCTGTAAAGACTGTCAGGGCATTTAAGGGTGTTTTACTTTGGAGGAATTTGGGTGCCAAATTGAATTTAGTATTAAAGAGATGGTGTTTCAATTTGTGACCTGTGATTTGGCCTGGATAACTGTCGAGGGCTAGCTGGAGGGGCTCGTTGGTTTGGAGTAATTCCTCTACATCTTTCATTCGCCAAGGAACATACATCCATGCAAAATCACACCCTGCCAGGGTGCAGAGTCTTTTTCTGGCTCTTTTAATCAACTGAGCAACCAGTTCTTGTGGTGGTGTAATACTTTTGGAAGGCTGGTGTGGAAGAAAAACCCACTCTATAATGAGAAGTGAATCTTTCAACTTCTCGTTCCATTGAAATATCAGTCCATGTAGGTGTGGTACCTTTCCTAGTATGATAAACCTGAAAGGCAGTTCTGGAGCTGTCCGATGTGCTTGCCTGGAAGAGAGAGCCTTTTGCACCTTACCAATAGGGTCCCTGGCTTCCAGAGTGATGGAAATTGGCGAGTCCAGACCTTTGCCTCCTTTCAGAAGCTGGAACAAGGGGGCGAGGTCATCCGTCGTCAGACCCAGCAGAGGACGAACCCAGTTGATGGACCCACAGAGTTGGCGTAGGTCCCGTAGGGTCTTGGGGTCATCCTGGATGGCGAGTTGCTGGGGTGCGATGGTTCTTTCGCCGATGCGAATGCCGAGGTACAACCAGGGACAGGTGTGTTGAATCTTTTCAGATTGAATTTCCATGCCTGCACTTTCGATGGCTTTCACAGTCTCTTTCAGGGTGGTGTCTAGATAGTCTTTTTGAGGGGCACAAACTAATATATCATCCATGTAGTGAAGAATGATCGCTTTGGGGAAGGCTTTTCGAACAGGTGAGAGGATTTTGGAGATGTACCACTGGCAGAGAACGGGGGCGTTCACCATACCCATTGGTAGTTATTGCCAGTGAAACCGCTTCATAGGGGCTTCCCGGTTGACTGAAGGGACAGAGAAAGCAAAGCGAGGAGCATTGCGAGGGTTAAGAGGGATGCTGAAAAAGCAGTCTTTGATGTCAATGACTACCAAAGGCCACTCTTGGGGAGCATAGAGGGCGATGGTAGACCTGGCTGCAATGGACCCATTTCCTCTATCACCTTATTGATCTCCCGCAAATCGTGGAGAAGCCTCCACTTGTCTTTTCCTGGTTTTCGTATCACAAAGACAGGGGAGTTCCAGAGGCTGTCTGTTGGAACAATGTTGCCTTTAGCAAGCTGTTCTTCTACCAGGGATTTGAGGGTGCTTAATTTCTCCTTGGAGAGGGGCCACTGTTCCACCCTGATGGGTTTATCAGTTTTCCAAGTCAGGGCTGGGGTGGAGCGCCTCTCAGTGGCCCCGATTAAAAATTTGTAGCAGGAGGTGGTATTTCTATCTGGGTTCCCCACTGTGATAGGAGGTCCCTACCCCATAGGGTGAACCCTGATGGTACCACAAAGGGCTTGATGGAGGCTATGTGACCATCAGGTCCCTCTATGGAGATTGAATTCATGCTCCTCATGGAAGGAGAGGATCCCCCAATACCAGAAACTGTCCCCACAGAAGGCCTCAGAGCCCACTGCATTGGCCAATCTGCCTTGGAGATGATGGTAACATCTGCTCCTGTGTCTATCATCCCATCTAGATAAGTTGTGGCTTTTCCATTGGTCAATTTACAGCTAAGAGTTGGCTTGTCTTCTCCAACAACCTCTGCCCAGTAAGTGCATGGGGTTCGATGTAGTCGGGGAAAGTCTCTAGGTAGCACTATGGCCTGTGCTACCCAAGTCCATTGTTGAAGAAACCAGGGGGTGTTTGTGCAAGTGACTGTGATCTTGAAATTCATTCCAGGGGACACAGTGTGGATTTCAGGTAACACAAACAGTTCTGGTGGTCCTCTCAACAAGTTTCCCACCACTAGAATGTCAGTTCGAGAGTCGATGTTTCCTGAAACTGAAACTGTGATATGATGGAAATTGGTTTTGGTGAAAGTTGTGGGCAGTTGCACTCACCACGTTCAGACGCGGGGCCCAGGTGTTCGCAGGTGCTGGTGGTTTCGCTGGGGACACGATGGCAGGGATCGGTGTTGCAGCCTTTAGTTTTGTGTCAGCGCGTGGTGCTGCCCCACGCTCGTTGTCCAGTTTCCCTGTTGCTGAGGTGTTTCTGGACCTGTAAACGGCTTGGAAGGGTTGTTATTTTTTCGGGGTTTGGGACAGTTCTTTGCAAAATGGTGAGGTGACCCACAATTGAAACATTTGCGGGTGTCTTTATTATTGTCTGCTGTCACAGCGGCACCTACGGTTTTCTTGGGTGCTCCCTTAAATGTAGGTTGTTGGGGGGAAAAGTCTGTTTGTTCAGGCATTATGTCAGCACAAAGCTCTAGCATTTGAGCGATTGTTGGCTTTGGATTTCCTGGCAATGTTTTGAGGGCTCTTTTACATTCTATGTTTGCATTTTCTTTAGCTAGTGATCTTAATAGCTCTTTTTGCAACTGTGGGTTTTCTATTTGTTTCACTACTGCCCCTCTTAATCTTTCTACAAAGTCCACAAAGCTCTCGTCAAGCCTTTGCTTGATCGCTGCATACCCATCTGAAGGGGCAATAGAGGAAGGCAGGCACAATAAAGCTCTTTTTGCTGCGTTTTTAATATCAACTAGAACTGCTGGTGGCAGTTGGGTGGCTTGGTCTCAGGGTTTGCTCATGTCTCCTTGGCCACAAAGGTGATCTAGGGTTATAGTAGCTGTTTGATCGATAGCTTTGTAAATACGTAAAAATTCTTTTAATTGTTCATGCCATGTTCTTTCCCAGAGCCAGAATTGAGCTTCGTTTAATATACCAGACATCATCGTTTTTATATCATGTGGTACTAGGGTTTGAGTTTCAAAAGTCAGGTTTAAAAGGCTCTTAAAATATGATGATTCCTAGCCAAATTCTTTTGCAACTTTACATATCTCTTTGAGATTTTGAAAGCCCATCGGTTGCCATTGGGGGTTCTCTCCTTGGGGGTTATATTCAACTGGGGCTGAAAAAATCTCAGTATTTGTGATTTGCTGGCAGGTTTCGCCTGTCTCTGTTCTTGGTGGCATGTGGAGTGACTTCCAGGAAGCAGTGGGGGCTTCTAAGTTTTGGCCAATTATCGTTGGAAAAGCGGCAGTGCTCTGCATGGAAGGCAGTGAGCATGTGGACTGGGTTTGAAAATCTCTGGTGACAGTGGCGTTTTGGTACAGTTCGTTCAGATGGTGTAGGGGGGGGCTGCTTCTTTGGGCAGTTGTTGCATCCCAGGCTGGGCAGTCAAGGGGTTCGCGGCGTGGGCTGTGGCACTTAGGACACTGGCCGCTCCTGGGTATTGTGACGGCACATCCCCGCCCTCTGGCGCTGGGCCGGCAAAGGATTGGGGCGGGCTCGCGCCGCAGGGCATTGCTAAGGCTGGGAGCTGCACGGCAGCCTCTCCCCTGGCAGGGGTGGCGCTGGTTTTTGCAGCGGCTGCCAGCGCCAGGTGTCCCTGTGTGCCCACCCCCAAGGGCGGGACGGAGGCAGGCTCGATGGAGCTTATTACAGTCGCTAGGAATACGGCAGGGGACCATGCGTTGCTCGCAGTCGGGACTGGGGTTGCAATGGCCGCCGGGGCAAGTGGCGGTGGTGGCGGTGGCAGCGGTGGCAGCGGCGGTTCTGGCGCGGCTGCACCGCAGGGACGGTTGGGCGCCGCCAGCGGGCCAAGCGGCCGACAGGGGAGGTGCCATGGCTGGAAAGGACGACCCCCCTGCTCCCGGGACTGGGAGTGTGGTCGGGGCCGCCGCCTGCGGTGCCGCTCCTTGTGCGGTCTCACTACAGGGCGCTGCAGCACCAGTCATGACCAGGGCCGGCGTGGCTGCGGCGGGCTCTCCCGCCGGGGCAGGGACAGGGGCCGGGGACGGCATTAGCCAGGGCCACACGGGCGGCAGTGGCACGGCCTGCACTCTCATGGCTGCGAGCGAGAGCGGCGAGGGTGGCATTGCCCCCGCCGCGGCTGGAGGGGGTGGTTTCCCAGCGGCGGCCATTTGCAGCGCAGGTGCCATTGGTGCAAGCTCCGCGTTTCTAGGAGGAGGTGAGGCAATGAACTGGGAATGATGTGGCTCTGTGGGAGGGCTGAGGGAGGTGCCGGGGGCGGGGTTGCCTGGCCCCTCGGCCCCGCCTGTGCCCTGCGGGCTCCGTCCAGCTCCAGCGGCCGCGTGTTCGGCGCCATTTTGGCCCATTGTTCTATTGTGTCCAGAGGGGTTTGGAGTTGTGAGGGTATTGGGACCTGGAGGGGAACCGAGGGGGGGTGGGAAGGACTCGGCAGCAGGTTGGTGAAGCTCGGGGGAGGACCGGGGGTTTTCGGGGGGTTCTTGGAGATTACTGTCGCTGTTCTTGTCATCACCGCGCCGCGGGTTTACAAGGGAATGGGAGGATGGTGGGGTGGGGAGGACAGGGCGGGGACGCACGCGCGTTCCGAACTTTTCTCCTTCTCTTCTAAAACTTCACAAATTAAAATGAGCAAGGGAAAATATAGTCGTAATGAATTATCTCCTGTCTTTGAAAGACGCGTTAGTCTTTCCCCAACCCGATCCCAGAAATCAAGGGATTTTATGGAAGAGGGACAAACAGAGGGGTGATAGAGAAACACCAACTTTGTAAAGCGCTTTAAGAGCTTTTTACTGAAAGCTCTGTTAGCAGATTTTAAGATGCTTTTAAGTTGGGAATAAACCTTGCGCTCAGGACGTGATAACTGTGTTCCCATCCTGAATAATTCTCCCTGCTTGGACTATCCCATAGTGAAACCCAGCAAAAATACTACCTGGGTGGACCCGTTACTGATCCCTTGCTGTTTCCTGGTTTCCTCGGTGACTCCAGTCCAAAGCAGAGCCTTCAGCTGGTCTGAGCCTTCTTTAGTGTTGGAGAAGGTTTTCAGACGCCCCTTCTGAAAGTGCTAATAGAACTCAGCGCTTTTTCTGGGGAGCAGCAGTCCAACGGGTGAACTCCTGACCACAGGGTGGACAGGGACACTCTTCTAGGGCTTGAGTTCTTCTCAAGACCAGACATTGGGCACCACTTATAGCTCGCTGGTTTCTCTGTCCAGCCTGGAGAAGTACGACAGATTCCAGCTGGCTATATTTCCAGGAATGCCCCTGTCCACAGGGCACTCTGGCAGCGTCCCGTAGACACTTAGCCAGAGAAACTGCGGCCTGCGTTGTGGTGCAGGAACGGTCCAGTTTAGCTATCAGCTGAAGATGAATAACAAGAGGGCTCTTGGAGTGCCTTTAATTCTGAGTGGCTTTATTGCAGGGTCTTCACACAGAGGAGAGGCAGGATCCAAGAGGCCGAGGGGCCCTCAGACACAGCCTTAAGAGTTACCATGTATCACCAATCACCAGGGGGTTTGGGGGAGTATAGGGAAGGTCCAGTGTAACTTGGTCCTATGGGATGGGGAAGGAAAGGGGCCCAGGAGATAACAGGGAATAGAACAAAGGCTCTTGGGGGGAGGGAGGAGATGATGGACACCAGCAATGGCTACTCTGGTTTGTCCTGGGTTAAACCATGGTCACTTCACCTTCCAGGGGTTTCCTATCTCCTTGGAACTTTCTCCACCAATTATCTTTCTCCTTTTCTAAGTCTTCTCCCCCTGAGGTTTCTAAGGACACATCCACAGCAGCTACACAAGTAGGAAACTGGATGCAGGTAACTAATTTTAAATCATTTCTCCTCTGCAAATGTAAAAGCCTGGAGTCACCTATTTCTAATGTACGTAAGTTAAACCTTCCCAGTTACTCGATACAGGTGCCATTAGAAATGCACTGTGAAAACACAGGTGATTCAGAAAGTAAATGGGAGAAACTATATTAAATGTTTTGAGATAGACACATTTTTGGCTGGTCAAATGTCAGTGCTAGTAACTGGCTTTACCACAGTAATCTAGTGAATTTTGAAGATCCCAATCTCTCTAAAAGCTACCATCCCTGGGATCTTCTGAGATTCTTCTTTGAGGCACTACAGCCACATCATTTTCTAGACCGTGTGATCTGTTGCAGTGGTCTGAATGGAATTAACAGGGAAGGAATGTGAATAACATGTTTTTCACCATGCTACCTGCCATACTAAAGATGCTGCAATAGGCCACAGTGATGAAAGCACATTTTAGTTTCATACCCAACAGATTGCAAGGACTCATGTAACTATCATTTGTGTTCAGATGTATTCAAGATCCCTATCCCAAAAATTAGGTACTCTGAACTTATGGACAGCAAGAATGTCCAGTAGGACTCCACTCACATTGGAAGAAACCTTTGTGAATCACTGGAATTTCTAATTGTAGTGTCTTGATGGCTTTTCTATCATTCTTGTAAGTAAAACTGATTGTAAGTAAAATAAAATGCAGTATAAAACAAAGACATTCAACAATATCTGTAGCTCCCCCTCCCCAAATTTATAAGTCTTCTGCTGCCCTGGAATCCAATGTAATCATTCATAAGCAGTCATTACAAAAATGTATCTTACTTTCTGAAAGTATTTCACTGAGATCTGCTAATACCACTCCCTCATAATACATATCAGGTATGTTTTATACTGGGTGAGATCTCTGTGAAATCTTCCACCTGAGATCATTCCAACTGAGATGCAATCCCACATTAGAGAGTGAAATTCAGATATAAATACTGAATGTACAAACCAACTTTAATTATAAAGAGAAAAAAATGTGCAAAGAGAAGTTATGCTTCAACAGCTGTTGCTATTTCTGCTTGAAAGCTTGGGGGGGGGAATGCAAGGCAAAGGGGAAAAAAATGAACAATTTTTAAGTAAAAGTCTTATTCACTAGATGACAGCTAAATGTTGCACACTACCCTTCTTGTGTTTAAGGAGAAAAGGATCACAGTTTTGTAAACTAATCCAGTCATATGATCAGGCATGCAGTAGAATCATATGATTGGAAAGATTAGATGATATAAATAGCAAATGAGGTAAACCATAGCAGAAATGGAAGAAAAAAATCCAAAACATCTCTCCTTTGAAAATGCATCATTTATAAATAATGTACTAATAACCTCCTACCCATAATAATCAGGCAAAGCAATGATGAAGGAAGAGAGGAAGATTAAAAGAATCAGAAAGAGTAAGAAGTGTGCCAAATGAAAGTTTTGCAACCAGAAGGAAGAAAAGTGTCATTCGATATGGCATCATTCAGCCCATCTGACAATCCATAGTTACCCAGTGTAAAAGCTTTTGTACAAAACTATAGTGAACACATTCCTAACCAAAGAGAGGTGCCTATACCAGTATGCCATAAGTGCTGATAGACACAGCATGAGTGGGAGCACTTCAGCAGTGACACTCAGGGACTGCATTCATGAACCGGGAAAAGCTACAGCTGAAGGCAAATTACAATTTGAAGGCATGCTCACTTGCTCCATTGGCTCCAGCTCCATGATCCAAGCTGTGAGGGAGGATTGAAATTAAAGGCCCACAAGCCAAAGGTACAAATGCTTCATTAGTTTTTCAGGCAAACCCAAGTCTCACACTGATCTCAAACACTTTCTGCGAGAGAAAGGATCTTGAACTGGTGAGGGAATTAGGAATTACAATGATGTGAGTTTTTTTGAAGCCTGCACTTATTACCCACAAAAAGAGTGCATAATCAAGGTCAGTAAAGTGCAGGGCTGAAAGAGTCAATGCACTGCAGGAAGTAGTACAGCATTAAACAGAAATCTGCCATGAAAACTCCTACCAGAGATATCTAGCACACAGAGGAACTGCGTAACCAGCCAGCTCTTCAAACGGATGGAATTTTCTTTTCCCCACCTACAGTGCCTTCCATAAATAACTTCCTGATGATGTTAAAGCTGCCATGGAGCTGCTCACTGGGAAGCTCTGCCAGAAGAAAGGATAAATTGAGATAATTCTGTACTCTTTTAGTATCATTGCTCTGTTTTAACACTGGCATTTGATTTATGTCTTTTCCTTTTGACCTTCAGACTAGCAAATGGGTGTCAGGGCTCAGCAATGGATGGCTGCTCCCTCAGAACTGAGAAGCCACAACTGACATTGCTCCCAGAGGTTGCTCTGCTCTGTGTTAGGGCTGTTAATAGGGTCTTCAGACAGTTACAGACAAAGCAAGTGATGAACTAGGGAACTCTAGGGCTGGAGTCTGTATAGGGGATCCAGCCAGGACACAAGGCCAGAAGAAGATCTTAACACAGGCACAGCTATGTCATACCTTAAATCAGGATTGCCAGCCTGAGTTTAAGTGAGAGTCCTGGGCAGGGTTTGGGTAAAGGGCCCTAGCTGAGGTTGGGTAGGGCATCTGAGACATCTTAGTGCTCTCAGGGGCCTGACAGCACCTAAAAAGCTTAATAACAGCAACTTACCAGAGGAAACAAACATTCCTAGCACATTTGCATTTATCACAGCTTCAGACCAGCCAGTGCAGGCACCAGATCTGTGGGGCAGTTTACTGTGCTCAGTCCCATCATACCTTCAGAGTGCTTCTAGACCATATGTTCTTTCATAGCTTCTGCAGTGAGTCATGGACTCGGCAATGGGCTCATATAACCTAAATGTAAACTGAAGTTATGGAGTCACTAAATGAAAAGTCAGATTTTCCATTTAGCAATTTTCATCACCAGGAAAGCAGGAGTGGGATTGCACAGATGCTAGAACTAGAAAAAATAAAAGGGAATCTGTCTCTTCACATGCTGTCTATGGTACACCCTGCTTCTCCAGCCTGCAAGAAATATGGAAGAGGAAGTCTAAGGACTGACCTAAAAGAGGAGACAAGATTCAAATCCTAGGCTGATCAAGGAAAAATGGGAACAAATAAATGGATGATAGAGCAGATTGTGGTACAGATCTTGTAAAGAAGAAAACAGGACTGAAAAATATCCCAAACGGAATAAAGAAAACTAGGAGAAAACTGCTCTTAAATGACAATTAGCAGGGCTTCAGGGAATGAAGCTGCTGAGCTGAGAAGAGTACATTTGGTGATGAAACAGAAGAAATAATATAGGTGCTGTCAGATTAGGTTCATTAGAACTGGACCCAAAATTAAGGATTAGACTAAGCAGTCAGAAACTGGGCAGCCTCCAGGGGAAAGTAATGTTGTTAGGTGTTAATGTCTCTGTTAATGTCTCTGACTAAGCACTGGCCCTGAAGGGATGGTGTGCCCCGTTGCTCACTCCATGTTCTCATTTTCCCCAGTACATATCCAAGACAAGACCTTGTCACACAGCAGACGCACCCTGGTTTCCCTGTCAGAAAAGCCAGCCATCTCAGCAGGGCAGGAGCTGCAGTGGACGCAACAGCTTTCTGTGGACTTCACAGATCCAGAATCAGCCCTGAACGTGCAGCTTTTCTGCAGGTAAGGAAACTTCTGGACTAATTTCTAAGGCAAACCTCTGTTATTTATCAAGCAAGATACAAATATTTTTCTAAGATCTTAGAAGGAAGAGGAAAGGTCTGCAGCTGTCCTTGTATCCAAATTGTCTCTCCTTGTGTACAGACGCAAAACCAATTTTACAAGAATGTTCCAGAGGTGTTGCCTTGCAACACTAAGTTACTCATTAGTTGCCCTTCAACAACCCTTTACAAAGAGACAATGCACACTACTACGTATTTGCTCTGTGTCCTGTAGCTCAGCACCTCCTCTGACCCTTTTTGCTCTCTAGCTTTTTCTTTTTTAGAAGACAGGCACACAGGGTCCACCTCTTTCCGTTCTTCTATTGATGAAGTCTCTGAAAATATTTTCCATTCTTTATGCAGTTGCTTTGGCTTAGCTACCACCTCCCCAGAATAAGGCAAAATTCCTCAAAGATTCCAATTTTTTGCCAATGTGTTATTTGAATTTCAATAACATACACATAAACCCAGTTGTATGGTGTTAACAGAATTTATATATTGGGCCTAGCTGTCTCTGCCTATCTTTATTCCCCCTCCATATATATGCATACATATCTATACAGCACTCCCCCCCACCCAAACTCCTATAGAATTTACAACAGCATACAACAGAGTTACTTTTGGCTAAAGAGTTTAATGATCTGATTTCTGACTTCACTTGAACAACACTGGAACAGGTGAAAGGATCAGATTCAAGAATACTACTGTTAAAAACGGGTCCATGAACAAAAATTTCAGTAAAATAATATTGAACATTTATTAGTAGAACAAGGGCAAAAGTAGCGCTGGGTGCATAGCATATCTGCTAGAGGCAGGCTTTCGTTCATTTTACAATGGGTTAAATACTTTTAGCTGTTACATATTCATTAAGATCAGAAGAAAATTTACATTTCAAACAACCCTTCCCCCTGGTCTCTGCCCTCCCCCCCCCCCCCTTCTCGCCAGAATGTCACCTCTTAGCCGGTTTGAGATTTTCCAGACACTTTTGAGAGCTGTGAATTGGCCTTATCTTCTCTTGTTCCCTTGAAATTCCTTTGCACTGTAAGTCATCAGCTCAAAAGACATTTACAGCTATATATTTATGAATACATTTTCCAATATATCACAATTATCTCAAGGTTATAATTTTACTATGATCTTGTTTCTACTTTATTAAAAATAATAAGTGTACCTCGTGGCTTCGCGGCCTCGTGCCCACCTGCTAGATGGTTGCCTCAGCCACCCGGGCGCCACCAGGGCTAAGGTTTCCCTGCCCACAGCAACGCTAATCCCAAGTGCTGAGGTGTCGGTGTTCGCAAGCGTGGGTTCTTGCTACCAGTAGCTGTGAAATCAAGGCAATAAGGAGCGGCAACTGTGCTGGGCAACAGGAACGTTTATTGATCCTCGTCCCAAGCACAATGGCGCCGGACAAGGCTGTGCAGGGACTGATAAACAACTCAAGCAACCAATCACGGCAGAGCAAGGGGGAGGAGTTGGGGCGGGGAGAGGACTCACAAACCAACCGGGAGTAAGGGAGGGAGGGAGAAAGGTTCAGGGACCAATCCGAGAAGCACCTGCACAGAGCTTTCCAGAAACAGGGGAGGATACAGAACTTGACAGACAACACAACTAACAAATTATCAAACAGAGGCGTAACCTAAACTAAATGGACTAAACCAAGGTCGGGATGGCTCCCGGGGGATTCTTTCCACGAGATGGTTTCACCCACCACCCTTCCTTCCGGGAGCCCGGGGCCGACGTTGCCATGACAACTGCAACACTACTTAACTATATTTTATCATAACACTATTTTTACAAAGCCAACATTTATCATTTATTCATCCATTACACTACTTTGTAATTTAACCACAAACTTAGCTGACCTAAGTTTGTGTTTAACATTTGTGTTTCTGTCACTACCGTATGTAGAAAATTGCAACCAGAAATCAACACAGAATAAAGTCTGTTG
The DNA here is from genome assembly GCA_034509425.1 of Eopsaltria australis. Lineage (NCBI taxonomy): Eukaryota > Metazoa > Chordata > Aves > Passeriformes > Petroicidae > Eopsaltria > Eopsaltria australis. The sequence goes on along the minus strand of JAVTVJ010001108.1, from coordinate 52,384 downwards.
TTCTTAAACACAGTATAGTCTGTGCCAGAAAATCTGCTTCAAAGTTGTTAAAAGGGCAAGATATTAATAACAATCACTATCTTTGGCAGTTGGATGTTATGTTGTGGCTTGTGCAGTGACAGACCATATCCTCTGAGAGAGGACTGTCACACCTTGTGAACCATTTTTTCTGAATAGGCTCACCTAGCTCCAGTATCAGACCTGCATATCTTCCTACTTCATTTCTATCCCCAGCTTAAAACAAGCTTCCTGTTCCCACAGTCTTTTCCTCTTCCATCTCTGCTTGTAAATCATACAACTGAAAGTTTCTAAAATTCAGAAGCCTTTTTTAACTTCTTTTTTGCAGTCATCTTTCAAAACTCATGAACTTTTTCTATCAAACCTGATCTCCCTCAGGAAAAAGAAGCAACATATATCCTTCCTTGGATGCAGGAAAGCTAGAAATCCTTTTTCTGCTTTTGCACACCACCGCTCAGTCAGTCCATGGCTTGGAAACATGCTCGAGTCTCAAGTGATCGTTCTGCCTTTGTGCAAGTGTGCCCCGAGGCCCTGCTTACAAGCATCAGGTGACAGATTTGTCTGGCACTTACTGTGCTTGAATGTCAGGACAGTACTCTTCTGCTGGAATTCTATAGGAATGTCAAACTCCTTGTTTTGATGGTATCTCTTCCCTCTTCTGAACTTTTACTTATTAAGAAAGGCCCTTAAGAAAGCAACTGAATAGGCAAAAACTGTCCTCAAAACATATCTTTCCACAAATTTTTGTACATAATTTTCTTTTTATAGGTCAAGGAATCACTTCTACCCTATTGACACATCCCACCAGACACTTCTTCCTAGTTATATGCTTTCTTTAGTCTTGTATTTGTTGTGTTTTAAATCTGCTACATGAACTGATTTCAGAACTTACTAGAGTGTCTAGTTATATTCCTATATTGTTTCATCTTACCTTACACTATCCTCTGTGTTATACCTTAATAACCTGAATGGCTTCAACTATTTATATTATTTGGGACTGTACTTCAGGTACAGAGCTAAGTTCAAATATAAGCCAGCAAAGCCACAGTTCTCTAAGCAAAAAAACCCTTCTTTTTAAAGAAAAAAAATCCCAATCAATACAGAATATTCAACACATATTTGTGTTTTTTTGCCACAACATCTCTTCTTCAGTACCTAGGGAATGATATTCTTTTACCATAGTTGGACAAATTCTTAGTGACCATCTCCTCCTAGTGAAATCTAGCTACTGAACTTCCTAGAATACTACATGACATGGATCTACCTAAATTATCATTGAGAGGTTTCTTTTGAGCATGGCAGGACTATTTTTATTACATGTATTCCAGGAAAATTATGTTCTCTGTTTCATAATCTGCTGATACATTACCTCTTCTATTAATGGTATCTTGGAAAGATACTTTTATCTCTCTAAGGATTTTTGTCATACAGTATAGGGGTAGGGACTTTTCAAAAGAAACACAAAATCCAAACCAAACCAACCTCCCCCTTCCCAGTCACCCAAAACCACAACCAAAACATACATGCCTGATCTGTAGGCCTCGATATTTCAGTTTCCCAAACAATTATGAAATCTATCTTATCAAGATGTGATTTATCTTCACATCTAGCGAAAATCACCTGAAGTAGGAATGATTCCCCAGGTTCCAAATCTGAATCTTTCCATGTTGATCAAGACCAGGGTAACTTTTCACATTTCTTACTGTGCCTACAGACAGAACAATAAGTTGCTTTCCAGTATCTATGTATGCTCGATGTAATGGTCAGTTTTGGAGATGTAGCTCTCCTAAGTAGTCTCTGTCTGTAAATTTGCTGTTTTCTCCTGCTGCCTCTCCTTCTGTGAAGAACAGGAGCATTCACTACCTTGTAGATAGGCGGTGGCTTCCACTAAACTCGTGGAGGTGGTGCTGTGCAGGACCAGGAGAGGGACTCGATCCTTGTTGGTCAACTCAGCTTATTCTGTGGTTCTGTGAGAATTTAAGTACTTCTCAGCTGGCATTCCAGTTGCCTATCATGCTTAATAGGCAGAATTAGAATCGTGTCACTCACTCCCAGCTGAGTATCCAAATAATTCCCTACAGTCTGACTTTCTCTTCTCTTTTTTATGTCCACAGGAATAATGCAAATGGTTCAATTTTAAGAAAAGACTTAAGAGCCTATTCACCCAGAAAATCTCAGAATCTGTTATGAAGGTCATATATCCAGTGTGTCATCTCATATGAGCATCAATAATTATTTCCTTACATGAACTAAATACACAGTTAATCTAAACATTGGACACTTCCTATTATTTCCTACTCCTATTGACTGTTTTTCTTTATCTCCTGAAAACAGGAGATAGATTTTAAGACTGGACCCTTCTCTGGGAAGGCTAAATGTTCTGTGTTTGAGAGAGAAAAAAAACAAAAAAAAAAAAAAGAAAATTTAAAGTGTGTCTGATGCGAAGCTGATTTCATAGCTTCCAGTGTGTAACTACCAGTTCTGCTGCATGTCTTCTTCTAACTCTGCAGTTTTGAGGCCCTATTTAATGATAAAAATAGCAGGAACAAAGTAATCTAACCCATATAAATGTAAAAATCTTCCTCACACACTAATTCCATGAACAGTTTGGGTTAAAACACAATCAATAAAGCAAACAAAAAAGCCAATAAGCCAGCACCATGATGCAGATGGGACATACAGTCTAAGATCAGGAAACAGTAGTTAGATAAGCTTATCTGCAATATCAGACCCCACCCTCAGTAAACTGGACCTTTTCTGCAGATGTGTTTCTCCCTCCCTTTACTTGATAAGGAATTTAAATTATTGCTTTATCACTACATCAGTATATACTGGAACCTTTGCACAGCATGCTGTTTTTATTGGGAAGGCAGAAAACTGGATAGCAATTTTATCATTAAACACGATCTCAAAATCCACATATAATCTAAATAAGGTTAAACAGATAAACAGAAATGACATTCATCAAATTTTTGAGTGGCCAGTTTTACAATCTTCAAAACATTCTCTTCAGTAATTGTCAGTCTGTAACAAATGAGTAGACATGTCTGGAATCTTTCAAGGAAATTGGAAAAAAAAAGTTAAATAAATAAATAAGGGCTATCTTAGATGTTTAAGATGCCTGTTACTTATTTGATTTAGTTAAAATACAAGTAAAGTTACCTTGAAGAGCACTTCAGAAAAAAGCACAGTAAGCTGCCCTGAGTGGACAGAGATATTTTTAAATCTAAAAGTTTTACATGTTAATAGTTAATTTTGGATAAAACCTATTTGTCTAATTCTTTCATTTTCATGACAAAGTCTTGGTTTTTGCTCCACTACCACTTCTGTTTCTGACATTTTCTCTTGCATCTCCACTTCTGTCATTCCACATTTGCTCCAGCAGACCCCTGGAGATTAATTTACATTGTAGTCATGAACATTCCCCTCAAGGATTAGGTATTGCTAATGTGTTAGACACTGCTAATCTTCTCTCTGCTGACCAGGATAGGACCCAAGGGAATGGCTTGAAGCTGTGTTGGGTAGAGGGGTGGGGATGGGAGGGGCAGTTAGATTAGACATTGGAAAAAGGCTCTTTGCCCAGAGGGTGGCTGGGCACTCCAACAGGCTCCCCAGGGAAGAGGTTATAGCTCTAAGGCTGCCAGAGTTGAAGAAACATATGAACAACACTCTCAGGAACATTGTGTGATTCTTAGGGTGGTCCTGTGCAGGGCCAGGAGTTCAAATTTAATACTAGTGGATATTCCATGGATCTTCCATTATTCTATGAATGACTTATCCATAGCACTCCTCACCAGGATGGAACAGCTGGAAACAGCTAGAAAACTTGCCTAAAATAGTATACATGCACAAACTGCTATGTAGATGAGGAATTAGAATCTGGAATGTGTTAGGTTTTTTTTTCTTTTTGGGCACAAAAAGCAGTGTGCAAGAAAAGTCAGTAGAGCCCATGTTTCTCTCTTCTCCTCACAGCTGCTTGGCCAAAAGAGAAATAGTTGCTGTATGAGAAAAGAGTGGGTAAAAATGGGGGATCCTGAGATATATTAAATTTAAAAACCTATGTATTGCTTTGAAAAGGGGTGTGGCCAGTTCATATTCATTATAGTCAATCTTCTGAAAATGAGTGATTACTGACAAGATGATATTTCCAGAAGATTTTTGCCTTTTATATATCTGTTGTCTGAACAGGCTGAGTTCCTCAATATGAAGAGGCTGACTGAACTACAGTCTACAGTGTAGGCAAGCTCCATTTCATAACAGTGTAGCACATCTTGATTAAGAGTTTGCTCTAATGTAGATAAATGCTAAAACATAGATCCCTGACTTTGTCAAGTCCTTCATTTCCTGAAAGGGCTTTTCAGAAGAAAGCCTTCATTGTTCAAAACAGATAAATGAGATTCACCACATAGAGTGGGCTTTCTATTCCCCTCTTTAATGCACTGCTGGTTCCCTTTTATTCTGGTTATTTGATTCTGATCACACATGATGCACAACCAGGCCAAATGGATCACCTAATCTTTGATAATCTCTAGAAATAACTCCTGCATTACACAAGGAAAAGCTAATTCAAAGAAGCAACTTGCACATTCTTTCAGCATTCACGCTTTCCCTGGAGGTGCCAGCAATGAGTCTCAGTTTGCTGAGACTAACTCTCTTTATAGTACTCTTGATTATTTACAAATCCCTATACAACCATGATCCATTTTATTTTAGCAGCTGTTATCACCCTATTGTCCATGATGATACACTCAATTCTGAAGTCTGCTAGTCTGTGGGTAAGCATGAAAATTAATCTAAGCTCAGCAGGTTCCTGGATTTTAGTTTCTATTTTTTCTGTCATTATTTAAGACCTTTAGGATTCTTTCTTTGACATGAATAATAAATAACGCTTGTCATCGTTAAAAGATTTTAAAATTCCAACCAATAAATGTTTAATTGTGCAGTTTTCTATTGTTGTTTTTGGTTTTGTTTTTTGTTTTTGTTTTCATAAAGTAATAAAATGTACTATTTCAGAGATTAAGAATACTCCCTAGTTTTAATATTATGTTCTTATTTCTTAGGTGCTATTTTAATACACATACAATGTAAACAAAGATCTTAATGGAAAAAAGTGCATATTTTTAAGCAGCTGATTACATAATTTAGAACCTACAAAAGAAATGTTTCATAAAATGCATAATGTCAAAACCCACTTTCTTCTGCTCATACTTGCTAATGGCTCAGAAAATTATTTATTAATGACTTTATAGTAAGTCATATCTGTTGTAGACTTCAATGAAGCTGAAGCACTGGCTGAACTTTCTAAATTGAACAATAACTGAAGATAATATAAGCAATATGAATTCAAAGATTATTTATTCTGATAGGAAACTTTGAACACATCCATGTTATCTAAAAATAAACAGAACAGATTTTTCTTTACTATCGACACTGAAAAATGCCATTAAGGAGTTATCTCAGATTTAAAGAAAGTAAAGAACAAATAAAACTTCAAGCTCAACATGGACCACAAAGTATAAGCACAAAGTATCTATCTACATTAGCAATGGATACTGTGAACTCAGGAATTTTCAGAGAGTGAGTATTCTTCTGAGTGTGCTTTTGTTTCACTCAGAATTTAAATGAGAGATGATGTTGCAAACAAGAAAAATATAATTTTTTTTTATATTTTGGGTAAAGTACATTTGGTGAGTAGCCATTCTTTAAGACAAAAAAAAATCTCGGGATTAATCTGACATCCTTTTCTTGTGAGTAAGGAAGGTGTTATTTAAATACTGATGATAAGGTCCTACTAAAAAATGAATTATAGTATGGGAAGGATATTTTACATGAGAAAGGATAAACACATAGGCTATGTTATGAAAGCTTTATTTCAAAGACATAAGTTTTTGAGGATGCAAGCTTCATGAGTTCATCTGAGACAGTGGTCTTCACACTGTAGTATATATGCAGTATTATCCAGATCTGAAATTATGGCACTATCAGAAATCCTGAGTACCCCCAGACACTGGGAATTGGTAATAGTTTTTCTGTGTAGCACCACTGTTTCAATCACACAGTTAAACACTGATAACACCAATCTAGCTCTACAGTCAGCTCCCTAACTACAGATGTAGAAATATTGTATTCACATGCAATCTCTATGTTGCAGTAACAATGCCAATATTAAAACATCTGATATTGGTGGATTTTATTACTTTTTCAAATCCACACTATTATCCACCATGCATTTCTAAAACTCTGTTGAGACAAAATGTTATTTAGAGTGTTATTGGGTAAGATCTAGAACTCTGAAGGTTTTGTCTGAAGTCAGATTAATGTTTAAAGATCTGTGTTTTTTGATTTCTCCTTTGATTTTCCCTTCTCTCCTTCTTACAGCCAAAAGTTTTATCAGCTAGAGCCATTCTCAACTATTTATCTTTATAATTTATTACTTATTGTTAATTATAGCTGTGCAATATCAGTAGCTGTCCCTGTAGGTAAAATCTGAAGATTTATTTGTAATTATCCTGCAGCATGAAAACACCTACCTTGTATCTTATGATCCAAACTGTGTGGCAATCTGCCATTTCATTTTCATAATGTTATATAGTGTGAAAACTGTAGCAAAATCATGGTTGGATTTTTTTTTTTGAAAACAGCTTGGTTTTGGTTTTTTGTTTTTTATTCACTATGGAGTCTCTTTCCAAGGTAAAAATTAGAGTATTATTCTGTTAAGAGGAAGGAACAAGGAGCTGATTTGATTTCATGCTTAGAAAATTTTTCTTAAGGGAAACATTGCATAACAGTTTGAACAGTGAAATGTTTCTAAAGATACCCCTTTTTGATGAATCATGTGTTTGTGACTTTCCTTGGATATATTTATTCATGGGTCCCTACTGACTTTTATCACCTCATCAGTAATCATCTCTTGTACTGAAACACAGAGTTTTAAAGATTAGAATTACAGACAAAAAGTTAGTAAAAATCAGTTAAAATAGACTTAATAAGTAGACCCAGATAGGCTTAATCTAGAGAAAATAAAGTTAGTAAGTAGACCCAACTGAAGTTAATTAAAATAATCAATGATTAACTAGAGAACTAAGTTGAAACAGATTTGGAATGCAACTGAACAATTATCTGTCATTTAGATGCTTATTCAGCTGTGCGTGCAATGGGGAAATAGAAAACGTTGCTTCATAGATCTAAAAGAATGTAGACAGTTACTAATTTTCTTATTGAGAGAGAAATATGGGAGAGGACCAAAAGTTCCCTTAGAAGCAATTTGTATTGTCAAAAACCAAAGGGCAAGAAAGTTCAAACAGAGAGAGAGGAGTTTTACTTCATCATTCGAGCCCTCCCCTCAAATTATTCGACCACCGACCCAAATTAAAAGACAAACTATGCATGCTTAATTAGTATTCACCTAATTACCATATGAAGTGGGGAAATGGGAAGGACCAATATGATGAATGTATCCTTATATTTTGAATATTCAAGACTTTTGTAAATATATAGCTCTTGTATTGCTTTGTGCTTTTGCATTGCGTATTAGGGAGCTATCCCATGCAGTTGCCCGGTGCTGAAATAAACATACACTTTCTACCAGCCTTGTTAGAGAGTCTTTGTCCATCCTGAGTTGGGCATCGATGCTAGATCAATACTCATATTTTGGTAATTCAGTAGGTCATTGCATGAGTATAGCTGCTCCAGAGATGAATGATGCATTTTCTCTAACATTTATTCTGGTTTTGCTTCCATGGGCCCTACTGGATCCTTGATGAGTTATCATAGTCTCTTTTCATATTTCATATTGCTGGGTGACTGTTGGTTTGGCAATATTTTTCTCTCCCAAGTCCCAGATTTCTAGGACAAACAGAGAACAAAGCTATTCAGTTTTCATGTACAAAACAATGCCACAGACATCCCCCAGTTCAAAAGAAATCCATTAAACTGTATTTTACTTTTGGGCTAAACTCTCTGCTGAAATTCTTGCAGATTCTGTTCTTGATCCTGTTGCCTCTGGTATTTACAATGTCTCTGTTTCCTACTGCTTAGTCCCAGGACACCTATAATCACTGTCAGCAGCAAGCACTACAGAGAAACCCTTTTTGTCTGTCATCTACTTCAGATCCCAACTCCAGGGCTTTAAATCAAGAAAATATCTTCTGACCTTGCCTTTTTTTTCTTACTGAATCCTGTGCATTCTTTTTACTTTGCTCTATTCCACAAACTTTTTCATGACCTCAAGAATTTACAGCAGCTCCTAACAGCTACATAATACCCCCTCCCTGCTCCTCCACACTCTGTGTAAAACATTTCTTGGCAACTTGCCTTGGCATGCAGTAAAATCGTGTTTGTTTGGATCTGAAGCATGTGGTACATAACAAATGTCTGACAAAAATGTCTTTTACCAGTGTCTAAAATATCAGTACAGTCGTGTTCCTTTCCAGAATGTTTAATCCAGTGACTTTCAGATATCTGAAAGCCAGGAAACAAGGAGTTGATGCATATGTAACTTAAGCTTGTGAATATCTATAAAAAGAATGCAAAAATATGAGAGTGAAATATTGACTGTACTCTTCCTCCCTTGCTGGCAAAAATCCATGTGAACTTCAACTGGATTCGCTGTGCTAAGTGCAGTGATATTGAATGGTGAAGGGATAAGTTGGAGAAGCTTGGCAGTATAAGGAGATCTGGGTCTGAGCCTGTACTGGCTTTATTCAAGGAAAGAGATACATATGTGTGTCTTAATCCAGTATCAGTAAAAAAAAAAAAAATCAAGCCATCTCTTGACATGGATCTTTCAGTGCTGTGAGAGTAAAAATCCTGCAGAAAAATCAACTTAATTTATTGAAATATATAAAGGGCTTGTAAAACATTGCCTATTTGAGGTTATTTCCTAGTCGTAACCCACTGTTACAGCTGTTGGGGGTATCTTCAACTCCCTGTAGTTCATTTAGCCACAATTTTACTTTTGAAAAGGTAAAAAAATATTGTTAGCTATCAGTCTGTTCTCAAATACGACCTTGTTGGCTAAGACTAGGTGTCTGCATAATTCTGGACTTCTAAAGACATTGCTCAAAGGTGGCAGATTAATAACTCCATGTGCTATGATTCAGAATATTCTGATTTTAAAATGTCACATTTCACTGACCCTAATTCTTAGGTAGGGCACAGATACATGGGCAACCTTTACTCAAATTTAATGAAACACTTTCTTTTGTCAGAGAATGTCTGCATCGAAATGAGTGTCCTTTTAAAAGACAAACATGGCACCTATTTAATAATAATTGAAGTTGCACCTGCATATAAATGCATCTGCAACAGAAATGTGGTTAGGTAACCGTTGCCATTCTTTCTATCATTCAGACAAATCTTTCCATTAGGAAATCTCACCACAAATTTACAATGGAAATAGATTGTTGTTTTAACTTTATGAAGAAAGGAAGATGGGGCAGAGAACTGCTAAAACCTATGAGCAGAACTGTGAGTAGATTTCAGATTTCTAGTCATTACTCAATACTACTATTGATAAATTTCATAATGGTTTATGCTCATCTTATTATTGCACCTGCATACTTAAAAGGTAAAGATGTACAGTAATGGGAAATTTGGATAGTACCAGAAGGGGTGTGTGATAGAAATCACCTTTATTCCTGCGGCATAGATTATATAGGCATTAATTAACAGTTTCAGGAAAAATATGGAAAAGGATTAACTTGCAATATATAAACTCTATCCAAATTCCCAGATAGCAGTAACCTATCTTTTGCACCAAGAATATCAGATGGAAAAAACATGGGATTTCACAGTTTGTCCAAAAGAGAAGATCTCATTTGTGGAATGTTCTTTTTGCTTGAAGCCGAGGGGTCTCTGATACAGACATTAGAGCAGAACCCTTAAAAGTATTTTATAGTCTTCTCATCTAGATCGTCTATCTCAGAATCAGCTCTTATAAGTTTGCTTCAAGGATCAGCTTTTAATTTTTAAAGTATTGCAAGCACATTTTTCGCATAAGCCAAAATCTGCAAAAATAGTCAGAGAAACACTACCTGAGACCCTTGAAAACCATAGTTTCCTAAATTGTGGACCTCAGTGCTCCAATATCCACAACTGAATTTTTTGGCCAAAATATAACTGAATATAACATGTGAAACCTTGTACTTTGATGGCGCAAAGCAAGAGGAAGTCCAAGGGTCTAAGTAACAAGATATATCAGTATGGGTTAAACAATGCTCAGATAAGCAAGTAACCAAACTAGGTCTCTCAAAACACATTTGGATATTCCTGCATGATATTGCATCATGCACATTGTTATAAATGCATATTATAGTGTTGGTTTTTCGCAAATAATGAATGCTATGTGTATGATGTTAGTCCTTGTGGAAGTTGCTTTTGTTATAGAAATATAATCATTTTTCAATGCTTTAATGCTTTTTTGTTTTAGCTTAAATGTAGTGGCTAATGTAGCTCTGTTAAAATGTACCTAGCTTAAAATAATTAAACCGCCTGCTTAGTTGGATAAGCATGGGTGCAACAGGCTCCTGTCCCAGGATATCTCTATCGACAAGGAACCATCTGACAGGATATCCCTATTGACAAATAACCGTCTGACTGGACATCCCTATCGACAATAACCATCTGCTGGACACCAATGGACAAAAGAAGATATTGGAGTCTCCAAAGAAACTACGCATGCTCTAAAAAGGCAGACCCAAGGAGGAGCCATGCTAACGAGTACCTGGAAAATGTAAAATAATTTGGAGAAAAGTTTGAATATGTATACTTGTCTATGAATATGTAACAGGCTAATGCAATAAGAAAAGTATATAAACAGTCTTTCACCATGTCAGATGTGCTCTTGGCTCTGTGCCAAGGGTTCCCAACATCACCTGGACGTTGTAACCTTTTACCCTATACCTTGTCCCTTATTGTCCTTTAATTAAACCTTTAAATTTTAACAGGAGACTGGACCTCGTTTTTAACACACATAAATCTATCAAAATGTCTTCAGGGGAGAAAGCCTCTTTATGGATGCTCCGTGGCATGTTTCCAGTGGTCCTAGAAAATGGGTTGTCAGTCACGTCTGACCACATTTAGATGTAAAAACAGAACAATTAAAAAAAAAAAAAAGGCAAAGTACTATATTACGTTTCTCATAAAATATCAGATGAATTATGTCTGTAGTCATTAAACGGCAAAGGACTCCGGGAAAAGTATAAAAATAAGCTTGCAAATATCCTTGCTTTATTCATAATGCTTCTATTTATCTACCATGTTTTGGGGTTTTTTTTTCAGAGAGATGTATGAAAAGTACTTATGTACAGGAACTGCAAGTGATTAACAAGCTGCAGGTAGTGCAAGACTGAAGGGATAAGTAAGCTTCAAGATGCCAAAGGTTCTGATCTGACAAAACCTGAAACTTCTGTTACTCTTGTCACTCAAATACACATGCAACCTTTGGCCAGTCTCCCTTTCATTCCTGTCTTGTCAGCCCAGCCTCTTGTACTACGTTGGGGATGCTTTAAATCTTTTTAATAACTGTATGTTGGAGGTTGAATTTAGTTTTTTTCCTCAGGAATTTTTCTCCCATGGGTTGCTAAGAGACAAATGACTGAGCTAATATCTGAGTACTTAAGAGAACAAAGCACAAGGCTAGGGCCTTTCTCCTTGGCAGGGCGCAGCAGAATCGCCCTCATGGACGCAGAGCCTGACAACGCAAGATTTGGGAGACTGAAAAGCAAGGGCAGGGGGGAGATCACGCTCTCTTGCTCGGGACCCTCGGAGCTGGATGGTCGGAGCTGCTGTCTGCTGAACCTACGGCCCCTGAGAAGCCACCATGGAGCTGCCAGTCTGTCTGCTGTGAGTCTCTGCCCTCTGCCCCATCGGGAGCTGCCTGCCACCAGCCTGTCTCTCCCCCGCTCCTCCTCACCGCTCCGAGTTTTTCGCTACATTGTAGCAGGGCTCCCCCTGCATGTCGGGGCCTCTTACCGTCCCATCTCCCTGTGTCCGAGGATCCTGCTGCGGCACCGACACCAGCTGCCCCCCCGAGGGTCTGTGAAACAAAGGCCCTCCTCCATCCCTCCGTGCTTCGGGCAGCCTCCATTGCCGTGTGTTACCTGAGCTCACGCCGGAGCGCCCCTGCAGCCGCCGGGGAATCATCACACCCAGAGCGCCCCCTGCAGCCACCGGGGAATCATCGCACCCAGAGCGCCCCCTGCAGCCACCGGGGAATCATCGCACCCAGAGCGCCCCCTGCAGGCTGTGGCTGGAACTGCACCAAAAGGGAAAAGGTGCCTGAAGCCAAGCAGGCTGCCACTGGGTTTCTGGTTCTGTTTGTTGGTTAACACCATCGTTCTTGTTATTTGTTAGCTTTGTTTTAGATATTAGTAAAGAACTGTTATTCCTATTCCCATATCTTTGCCTGAGAGCCTCTTGATTTCAAATTCATAATAATCCGGAGGGAGAGGGGTTACAGTTTCCCATTCCAAGGGAGGTTCTTGCCTTCCTTAACAGACACCTGTCCTTCAAACCAGGACACTGTATTATCAAGTAAACAAGAGATTAGTTTTCAAAACCTGGGACCAAAAGTAATCCAAAATTCACACTTATGAAATTCAACTTGGACCAAGCCATAGTTGGTGAATGATGAAAACTGTGCTCACACAAACTGATAATTGCAACAACTTTCATACAGTTTCTGGAAATTAATCACACTTTTCCCTGTTTTAACACCAAAATCTCTCTCTATATGAGATGCCCCAAGCAACATGATGTAATGCTTTTAGATGAATTTCAAAAGCTTGCAAGTTTAACTTTTTTATTCCCCAGATTTTTTTAAAGCAGAATATTTAACCATGAATTAGAAACTGCCATCATAAACAACATTGCCCCTCAATTTACAAAGCTGGATTATAATGGCAGACATGCCATCAATATTTCATGACTATTAATCCAAGTTCTAATCCAGGATCAAGGAACATATTTCAGTTGGAAATACAATGTGCAAAAAATCAAAATCACTGGTCACATCCTTCACTTACTATGATGTCCACATTTTGGATGGTCTTGTTTTATGATTTGCTCCCTTGCCTCAGATTAGGCTGTTCATTGTAAATGTTGATTCATGAATGACTTATTGTAATACTTTGAGTTTCTTGAAAGAATTCTTAATTGAAAAAAAAAACCATCAAACTGCATTTCTCTTTCCATTCTGTTATCCTGCTAATCCTGATGGCCTTGATCATTGTATAACTCAAATCTTTCTCATTTGTGCCATTCCTCTAGATACCATCTATAAACCTGCCTGTTTTTCTACAGATAACGTATCTAATGAAGCCCCTGTAGTCTCCAGTACTGCCAGCAGGAGACCCACTCTTCAACTCACAGCCAGCCTTGAAATTCTCAGTCAAAACATGGAGAAATCTGTTATTCTGAATCTGGTTACCCAGACTGGAATTTAAATTAGATGATATATCAAAATATGTTGATATATCATCTTATGATATCTACACTATGATATCTACATAGAAAAGTTTTGTGGAGCCCTTCTGAGCCCTAACATCTTTCTTATACTTTAAAAGGATACTGCAATAATTCAGTGGGAAACTCAGTGTTGAACTGTGTTATTTACTTTTATCTGAGGACAGACATTAAGAAAAAAAAATTAAATAATTTATTCTATGTCAAACTCCTGATATAATTCTTAATTTTAAATTATATTAAAAAAATGCATAGAATGTGAGATGGTATAGAATGCTTTGCTGCTTGAAAGATGGCCTAGTCCTCACTTATGAGAGAGAACAATGACATCAATAACAATATTTTGATAAAAATTATTACAACAAAACTCCCAATGCATTTGCCTTTCGCATCTCCTGCGGGGCCCAGTGATATTGCCAACAGAAGAGGCTGCTTTTATTGCAAAGGGAGTTTTAGGGGAGCCTGATATCACTGGCTGTGACTGCGTAGTGGTTCGATCACGCCTATTTAAGGTTCTGGAGAAATGCCAGTACACTTAGCAAAATTTACTGGATGTTTGCTGTGAGATGAGGATTAGGAGTAGGCAAAGCAGGCTCAAACTTTATAAAGTATAAAGAAAGTTTATTAATATACCTAAGACAGAGGGAAAAAAAAAAAAAACAAGAAAAAAACCAGAACAAACTCCTCAGACCACCCCTCCTTTCCCCACCTCTCCATTTCATTCTCCCTGACAACACACAAAAGACAACACTTCGACCTCCAGTCAGTTTGCCATCTCAGAAATAGCTCTTGTTTCAGTTCATTTAGGGAGAGAAGTCTCTTTTGTTTACACCACGGATTTTCTGTAAGAAAAATACAGTTTTTATGGGTCTTCTGCCTCACCATCAGCCGTCGCCCAGAAGAAAGATCAGCTTAATGGTGGATCCCTCCCACACCAGTAGCCTTCCCACAGCCACTATGGTGGGCTATGAACAGTCCACAGGGTACCTGTTTTAAGGATGCACAATTCAATTGCAGCAACAAAGAAAATCCCTTCTTCTGTGCTGAGCAACACAGGTTCTCCTGACAACATAAGTTCTCTGGCATTCTCCCCGGGACGAGGGCTCTGGGTCACAGCCTCTCCTCTCTCTTGGTTCCAGTTTCTCATCAGGCTGTACTTTTTCAACACTTACTTGTCTGTACTTAGGTATTTCAGTTCATTGGCTGCAATAAGAACCTCACATCCCCCTTTGGACTATATCTTCATATATTACAGGGAATTTATTAGCTCAGTCCCCAACCATGGTTCCCCAAAAGAATTTTCAGCTTCACTCTCGAAGCACTTCTCATACACCTCCCTCTAGGCATCGGTTCTGCTTGACTCACTGACTGTAAAGTCTCTATGCTGCATTCCTGTAGATGTCCTCACTCATTCCTCTCTCTCTGCGAGGAAGGATGGGTGTCTGTAAGTTTAGTCCAGGCACGGATAGAGTTAATCTCTGTCTTTCTCTCTCTCCAGCAGTGTGACAATCACGTGCTCCCTGCCGGGCTGGTTGAAAAGGTCCGAGCTGGATGGCAGAAGCTCTCAGAGTCTCTGTGGCCTGGCTCTGCGAAGCTGGCTCGGCCTGGTGGGGCCATCTGGGCCTGGGGTGACAGGGCAGGGCCTGGCCTGAGCTGGATGGAGTCCGGCCCGGTCCTTGCCTGGCCCGGAGCTGGGGCCTGGCCCTGTCTTGTGTAGCTGACATACCGGCTGAACTGTATCTGCTGAAAATTCCATCTGGTTCCTCCCCCATACCCGGCTGCAGCGGCACGGCTGCCCTAAACCTCCCTTTCCCCCCCTCCCTCCTTTGGAAGGAGGGGGGGCCTTAGCAGGGAGAGAAGCAGGAGATGCTCCTCTCAACACAGCAGTAGGCCAAAAGAGGAAGAGGCTCAGAGGGTCTCTGCTTATATATGGTTCTTTCCTCGAAGGCGGATCAACTTTTTAATTGGTTCACCTCCACATCAGTCCTTAAAACTACCTAGCTACTGGCTCTCTCCCAGGAAGGAAGTTATATCCCTTCCTGCAGCATAGGTCACTTCCTAGATTTTGACCCCTCCTGACTAACCCATGACAGACTGCTAACTGGATTAATTTCATACTGGTCCCCTAGGAAACTCATGATGGAAACAGACACTCTTACACTGTTGCCAATATAGAAATCCTCATTATCATCAGAGTTCCTCTTTCTATTGCTAAGGAATTTCTCTGATGGAAAAAATCCCCAACAAACAACCCACTAAAAAAAAGAAAAATAAAACCACAAAAGAAAAACTTCACATGCTAAAATGTGTTTCTCTGGAGCCACTTTTTTCTCTGTACTTACGCTCTTAATACAGTATATGAAGTTCTGTCAAAGTATACAGCTTTATCAGCAGTAAATTGACACTATTAGAATCCCTTCCACTCACTAAGAGAGAGGATGCTACAAATGTAAATGTCTTCCAACTATCCATACCATCTCAATGGAAAACTGATTTCATATTTTCCCTGTAAAATATTTATTTAACTGTGTAAACATGTAATGTTTATTCTGTCAAATGCAATGTTTTCCTATGAAAGAAAAAGCCACCAAATCATTTTAGAGGAATGTATGTATTTCTTTATAAAAACAGGTAGACACAAAACCCAATTGCTTAGAAATTTTGCATTTCCATGTAATCTCTGTAAGAATATGGCATTCACCATCCAGAACTGGAAAACAGAAGAATGACTTTCATGACGGCAAAAGGCTAAATATTCTATGAGGCATAGTTTATCCTCTGCAATTATACCTGCACCCTTGACGTGGTTGCCTGTCTTGTTGGTTCACAGATATTCTGTTCATCTGCAGTAACTGCTCTAAAATAACATTGATGTCTAATCACTGCAGCTTGATTTTCTTACTCATTCAAGCCTATGCTTCCTAGAGTCTCATGTGTAGAAGGAACATAAGGATTTCTTTTCTCTTTTACCTCTATATCTCTCCTTTGTTCTGTTTCTGAGCTCTACACATAGTGATTCCTGGGTTACCTAAAAAACATACTGCATTCATTTCTTTGACAGCATTTTCATAGAATGGTGAGATTATGAAAGACTGAAGAAGTATATAAAGCCACATTGCAAAGGGGACCTTGTCACTGTAACTTAATATTTGAAACAGTTATCTTTTCCCTATAAAGAAATGTTCTTATAATCATTATAAGTTTGTATATTGAGTCTTTTTTGATGCAACAAGAATTTCTTGCTCTGTTTGCAGCAGTTATATGATTTCATAATTCAAATTGGCAGGTTCAAAATGGTACAGTACAAAAGTATATATGAATATATGTATGCTTATATATGTATGAATGTGTGTATGTAAGTATCTAACAGAAAAAAAGACCCTGCAACTTAAAAATTAGGTAATAGTTATAATATGAACTATTTATTCAAAGAAATGTCATAATAGACATAATAGTAATACCAGCATGTGTCCTGGGTTAGGCCAGAGGGGTCAAAATCTAGGAAGTGATCTGTGCTGTAGGAATGCAGGAAGGGATACAACTTCCTTCCTGTGAGAGAGAGAGCCAATAATCAGGTAGTTTTAAGAATTGATAGGTAGGTAAACCAATTAAAAAGTTGGTCCACCTTCAAGGAAAAAACCATATATAAGCAGAGACTCTCTGACGCTCTCTCTTTGGACCTGCTGCTGCTGTGTAGAGAGGAGCAGCTCCTGCTTCTCTCACTGGTAAGGCCCCCCCCCTACCTCCTTCCGAAGGAGGGATGGGGGGGGGGAAGGGAGGTTTTACGGCAGCCGTGCCGCTGCAGCCGGGCAGGCATGGGGGAGGAACGGCTGGAATCTTCAGCAGATACAGCTCAGCCGGTGTGCCAGCTACACGAGAGGGAGAGCCAGGCCCCTGCTCCGGGCTAGGCAAGGACCAGGCCGGACTCCATCCAGCTCGGGCCAGGCCCTGCCCTGTCACCCCAGGCCTAGATGGCCCCAGCAGGCCGAGCCAGCTTGGCCGAGCCAAGCAGAGACTCTGAGAGCGTCTGGCATTCAGCTCGGACCTGTTCAAGCAACCCGGCAAAGAAGCACGTGATCCTCACACTGCCGGAGAGAGAGAGACAGAAATTAACTCTCTCCATGCCTGGACTAAACTCACAGACACCCATCCTTCCTCGCAGAGAGAGGAACGAGTGAGGACATCTACATAGTGCAGCGCAGAGACTTTACAGTCAGTGAGGAAAGCAGAACTGATACTAAAAAGGGGGTGCATGGGAAGTTGCTTCAAAAGTGAAGCTGAAAACTCTTTTGGAGAACCATGGTTGGGGACTGAGCTAATAAATTCTCTGTAATATATGAAGATATAGTCCAAAGGAGGATGTGAGGTTCTTATTGCAGCCAATGAACTGAAATACCTAAATACAAACAAGTAAGTGTTGAAAAAGTACAGCCTGATGGGAAACTAGAACCAAGAGAGAGGAGAGGCTGTGACTCAGAGCCCTGGTCCCGGGGAGAATGCTAGAAAACCTGAGTTGTCAGGAGAACCTGTGCTGCTAAGCACAGAAGAAGGGATTTTCTTTGTTGCTGCAATTGAACTGGGCATCCTTAAAACAAGTACCCTGTGGACTGTTCATAACCCACCCAAGTGGCTGTGGGAAGGCTACTGGTGTGGGAGAGATCCACCATTAAGTTGGACTTTACTCCGGGCGGCGGTTAATGGTGAGGCAGAAGACCCATAAAAACTGTATTTTTCTTACAGAAGATCCATGATGTAAGCAAAAGAAACTTCTCTCCCTAAATGAACTGGAACAAGAGCTGTTTCTGAGGTGGTAAACTGACTGGAAGTCAAAGTGTTGTCTTTTGTATGTTGTCAGGGAGAATGAAATGGAGAGGTGGGGAAGGAGGGGTGGTCTGAAGAGTTTGTTCTAGTTTTTTTTTCTTGAAGTTTTTTTTTTTGTTTTTTTTTTCCCCTTTGTCTTAGATATATTAATAAAACTTCTTTGTACTTCATAAAGTTTGAGCCTGCTTTGCCTACTCCTAATCCTTATCTCACAACAAGCAATCAAGTAAATTTAAGTAAGTGTGCTAGCATTTAGCCACAAACCTAAATAAGCGAACTAAAACCACGACAGCATGCTAAGAGCAAATTATATTTAGGAGCAAGTCTGACCTTATTTGTCACAGATTCATTTTTCACTTTCAATTTTGCTAAGAATAACTTTCAGAAAAACAGAGGGAAAATTGTTGAATTGATATTGTAGTTTATCAAAAGCTAGGGAACGGAATATTTTAAAGACAGCTATTATATCTTATTGAAACTACCTGTGTGTCCAGTTTAGGAAATATGTGACAGAACCAAAGGTTTTTAAAGCTGGTGTTCTTTTGTAACAGGAACTCACCCACACACCCACACACCCACACACCCACACCCCAAGACGACAGGCTGAGCTCTGGACTACATGTCTTTCAGCTGTTTAACTCAAACCTAGAGCTGTAAGCTCCCTTCTGAAGAGAGGCACTTCGAATTATGCTCCTCCCTTGCCTTTTTCCTTGGAAGGAGAAGAGAACACCTATGAACCAGCTTTTGTCCATGGCCATGCTTGTGAAGCACATGTATTTCTATGTTGTACAGATGGAGCAATCTGTCAAGGACAGAAAGAAAGTATTAGAAATTAATTTGTAAGGGTAATTGTTTAACATAGGACCTGGGAGAAAACTGTTTTGGTTCAGTCTGGTTTTTCAATGGGAATGTTAGGCTAATTTGCATGATAGGAAGTTGAAGAATGGTGGCCATGCATAGGTTGTATGGGTATGAAAAGAAATGCTTGAAAAATAAGTGGAAATGTCAGGTGTTCAAGAAAAACTCATTAAAAAAAAATAAAGATCCCAGAAAAGGTTTAACTATCCTGAAGTTATAAGATGAAGAAAATCAGCATAAGCTATGCCACCCAGTCATGTGATGGCCTCTTGACAAAGCACTGAACATTGGGAGGCTGTGGATAATCAGCCTGAAAGGGATCATTAGATTAAAGGATATGTCTGATATTTACTGGAAATGTGGAGACTTTTCTGAACTCACCTGCCCTTTCTACCTGCCAGGTGATTGTCTTAAACATC
The DNA here is from genome assembly GCA_034509425.1 of Eopsaltria australis. Lineage (NCBI taxonomy): Eukaryota > Metazoa > Chordata > Aves > Passeriformes > Petroicidae > Eopsaltria > Eopsaltria australis. Next base: position 32,804 of record JAVTVJ010001108.1, on the reverse strand, counting down.
ACTATCTCCATGCAGTTGCTTCTCTTCATATAAATGACTAAATATTCTTGCTTGAGAGAAGGAAACTAACTGTTCTGAAACTAAAATTCACTCCTGTGAATAACCAGAGTAAAGGTGAATTCTCTTCTTCAGTTATTATTTATATCTATGTGGAAAATTAATTGCAACAGGAGATGTGAAGAAAGACCTTTTCTGCTTGTACAGTTGTCTCATGTTTTGGGTATTAATTTGAGAGAATAGGTAATAAGGTTTAAAAAATATTACTAATGAAGCTTGAACAGGTCTCACCTTGGAAAAGAAAAACATTTTCATAAAGAAAAATCTGGAATGTATGTTATTTTTCTAATTATTTGGATTGATTTGAACTTGGTAATAAACTGTTTCCTCAGAAGGATCCTCTTCTGTTCTGCTGAGTGCCCAAAAGTTTAGTTCTCGATTCATGACAGTTCACTAACTTCTTGGAAGAAAAAAGCATTTTTATTCCCTTTTTTCGCTTTCTCTAACTCCAGTGTTGATGTCATATGTACTGACACTGTACTAATAATGTCACAAAAAACCCAAAATGATAGTATTCTGTAATAACCTCAACACAGAGAAATTCTGAAAAGGACAGTGTTAAGTAGGACAGAATTCTACTGACAAAACTTACAACCAAATTTACTGTGGAAGGCATTTTGTCTCATTAGAAAGTAAAAGTGCAAGACATTTGTTAAGATGAAAGATAATCTTTCCTACTTAATAAAAACCAAATATAATAGTTGCCATATCAACAGGGACACTCCAAGAGAGAAATAACAACATATTTCATATTTTTAATTCTAACACAAACATAACTTCTCTTATAAAATGCAAATCACTGTACATTTTTCACAGTTCATGCTGGATACAGATAATAATAATGGCCTGGAATAAAATAACTCTTACATTCACTGCTTAAGAATAAAAGGATAATGTTCATTAATTCGACTGAATAGTCTTCCATATCTAAATCTGCACTTAGTCCTGATACCTTTATTTTCCTTCTTTAATATATGACTGTGCTTTCACATCAAATTCCTGCATTTTTAAGTCGGACTTGTCCTACTAAACATAGAAGATTCAGGTTTGCCACCTTACTGTCTTGTGTTAGCTGTCTCAGAAGTGAAGTGAAAGCTGATCAACCTTCCATCATTATAGAGGATTTCTTCAGGACAGTGTTGTAGGCCAGAGAGTTGGCAGAAATACGTATGGCACTTTACTGTAGCTGAGTTAGACACTCTAAGGCATCTTCAGAATTGATGGATGAAACCAGACACCTCAAGGGCAACTCATTGGAGCAATTTTGGATCACTATGTTTAGGTGAGCTGAAACTTTTCTGTAGCATCTATTTTTCCCTGTTGATTAGATAGCATAGCTAAGGTGGATAGTTAAGACTAAATTTAGTGTCTAACTTTCAAATACTTAATTTAGAAAAAATACATACAATCCTAAAGAGCTTCCTGGAATATACTAAATTATTTGTCCTTTTGATAAAAGCATGGCAAGCACATGCTCTGGAAATAATGTATCTGAAGGGAAAGCAATCAGAATTTGAAACACAAAAAATCTTAATTTGATTTTTCACTTGTCCTAAGCAGTTTTTTGCCTCTTATTATGCCATACACCCTTCTTCATGCTTTTTATAGTTTTGGAGGTTTCTATATGTTTTATTTTCAGAAATTAACAAAAATAGTTACTATTTGCACATACCATTTTAAACATCGGTATATTTATATTTCCTGCTTTGCTCTATATCAAACTCAGATTGTCAGGGAAGTGACCACAGAAACCTCCCAAGAGCTCTTTTCATGTGGAAACAGTTATACTGATGCCTGTGATTGTATCTATAGCTAATATTGTTTTTCTTTCTATGTACATTTCTGTGCTATTATCAGTGTCAAATTTCACCGGCAGTTTTTAACACTCATTCACCTGGGAGTGTGAGCTTTTATTGTGTGGAAATACTTCATGAACAACAAAAAAAAAAGGTTTTGAATTGTTTATTCAAATTCAATACTATGTAAACATTTATTTCATAGATGTTTGTCTTGGTTTGAAAGACAGGTGTCTGTTAAGGAAGGCAGGAGCCTCCCTTGGAATGGAAAACTGTAACCCCTCTCCCTCCGAATTATTATAAATTTGAAATCAAGGGGCTCTCAGGCAAAGATACGGGAATAGGAATAACAGTTCTTTACTAATATCTAAAACAAAGCTAACAAATAACAACAACTATGGCATTAACCAACAAACAGAACCAGAAACCCAGTGACAGCCTGCTTGGCCTCAGGCACCTTTCCCTTTTGGTGCAGTTCCAGTCACAGTCGGCAGGGGATGCCAGTGGCTCCCGGTGGGCAGGGCGGGTGCGATGGTTCCTCTGCGGCTGCAGGGGGTGCTCCAGCGCGAGCTCAGGTAGCACACGGCAATGGCAGCCAGGCCTGGCACAGAGAGGGATGGAGGAGACCCTTTGTTTCACAAACCCTCAGAGCAGCTGATGTCAGTGCTGCAGCAGGACCCTCAGAAACAGCAAGCTGGGACAGCAGGAGGTCTCGGTGGGCAGGGGGAGCAGGGTTACAGCCTAGCAAAACTCAGAGCGGTGCCAGAGGAGCGGGGGAGCGGGGGAGAGACGGGCCGGTGGCAGCTCGGCTCCCCGGCAGGGCAGGGAGGGAGAGAAACTCGCAGTAGAAAGAAAAACAGCTCTGTGCTGGCTTCTCAGTGGCCGTGGACTCCCTTCAGCAAAACAGCAGCTCCAGCCATCCGGCTCCAAGAGTCCCGATCGAGAGGGAGCCGTTGCCCTGCCCCCGCTTATGCCAGTCACAAAATCTCTCGTTGTCCCTGCCCCCTAAGAGAAATTTTCCCTCGCCCTGTGAAGGAGAAAGCCCCTGGCCACACGCCTTCGTTCCCTTAAGCACCCAGCTATCAGTTCCCCAGAAACCCATGGGAGAAAAATTCCTCAAGAAAAAAAAACAACAAAAAAACCAAATCCAAACCCTGACAATGTTTCTATCCAAGTACCTGCCCCTTGGTTTGGTTTTTGTTTGGTTGGTTTGGTTTGGTTTGGTTTCTTGGTTTTGTTCGGGTTTTTTTGGTTTGGTTAATTTTTGGTTTGGTTGGTTTTTGTTTGTTTATTTTTTTATTTCTTTAATTACTCATCTGGCATAATGCTATTTTTATGATTACCAAGTTCCATTACAATATTACAAAATATACTGATTGAAAGTTGTACCATAAAATGTACAGCTTAACATGAAGCTTTACAGTCACCAGTTTTACAGTATATAATTATTTCATTAATTTAGTTTATTTTGATAGAAATTACAACCTTGTGAATCAATATTGTTACATGTTAATCAGAAAAATCAGGCATGTCTTGAATATAAATTACTGTTTCTATAGTTTTGAAAATGTATTCAATAAATGTGGGTTCATCTGTTACTGATCCTGTACACTTTTTCCTTAAAGATGAAATTAAAATTTACATTGCAAAATAAGGAATTTCTGGAAGATAATGGTAAATTTATTATCTCTGAGGAGAAAGATCAAGGCTATTTGTAGAATGTAGTTATCTTACTGAAGAAACAAACAAAAGCTTTGCCTTACATTTCTGAAGTCAAGATGGCTACTCCTTTATTTACTGAGAGACATCCATTGAAAAGCTTTCCTCGGGTATGACCATAAACTGTAAAAGAAACCTGTGATGTGTGATAAATAGTTCAGCTGATTTAGTAACTAGCAAAAGAATGCTGCAAGAATCCAGCCACATCAGCAGGGAAAATGCTAGTTATTTTACCACAACTACTTGAAAATTAGGCATGAAACATTTACATCATCATGGAAAACATCTGCGTTCAGATATTCATTCCCAGTAACTTGAAAATACGGCAATTACTTAAATAAACTACAGCAACTGCGTAACTAGGCTTATTTACACAATTACAGACAGATAATACCAATTTCACCTCAGTCGTGTTTCTCAAAATGGGATTTCTGCTCTTAAATGCAGAATGACACCGGTGCTTTAATTTCTGCTCTAAACCACACAGAGGAGGGAAACGTTGAATGTTGCCTCTCAGAGAAACATCTCTCTGATGTTGAATTGTCCCTTTCCTTTTTATTCCTCTCTCACAAAAATGATTCACACTTTTCTTGATGAGGGATTCAGAGTCTCCCAAACACCTTGAATCAATCTGTTGTATGAAGTGCATTCTTTCCTTGGTGAAGAGGATTAATGCAATGTAAATGTCATCACCAAAGCTTACTGCAACCCCTTCCAGTCCTTGTCAGTGCATTTTGGCCTTCTCACTTCATCTACAATGATATTTGTATACTTCATCTGAACATGTTCCCTGCCTTTTAAGATGCAAGGACAGAAAAAGGTTTTCCCAGTTTCACTGTCAAATAATACCACCTGTAGAGAGTGCCTGATTACAGTACAGGCCAGTCTCTCTTGCTATCTGAAAATATCACATCAGCCCAACAACAACAAAAAAAGAACTCTGGCAGCAAGTTGTTTAGTTCCAAGATGGATTTCTTTTATATAAGAAAAAAAAAAATAATATGGTTTTATAGTTACATAGGGCCAATATTTGTTGCTGTTGAATGAGGTGGAGAACTGTACACAGGTGAGGAAATTAATTTAATTTCCTCAGGATTTAGAGTCTCCAGGACAGCAACTCACAAAACAGCAGCAAGCAGAATCTGGACAAACTCCATGCTCTTAGTAAATTACTTGACTGGGTGGCTAAGGCTGGTCATCCTCATCTCATCAATGCAGATCATAGATCTTTTTAAGCAAGACACTTTAAAAACCTTTTAATACAGTATATACACAGTGTACTTAAGTTTATTGGGATTTGTGCTTGTAACTGGTCATTGGAAGAAACAGTACAGCATCATTTCTCCTAGTCATGAAGGAGATCTGGATTTCTCAGGCTCATCAGTACGTGATTGCAGCCCTTTGGGCTTTGCTCTGAAGGAGAAATCCTTGTGGTACAAAGCCCTTATGATAGATTTGTTCTCAGATCTTCATCTTTAGATGTTAATGCAGAGCATTGAGCTGTCATTCAAGCTTTTCTCACTGTCATCTCTGCTAGTAAATAATGTACTCGATTCAGTACCTTTGCAGCTTTATATAGCTGTCAATGCACTAAAAAGTAATAGGTTAGTGCTTCTGTCAGAAGTAAGAGAGAGTTATAGTGGGGGATCATCAAAGGAATCAAATGTGTTACAGTTATATCTTATCCCTCCTTCCCAACTTGGAATCTTGATTTCTCAGCAAACAGTTCTTACAGATTTGCTTATCCCACTGAAAAATTAGAAATAATATTTCTCAGAGAGACACTATAAAGCCATGTCCATGAGATTTTAAAACCAGCAGGCTGATGATTTACTTTTCAATGACAAAAGGCTTGATCAGCTCTTCTTCACTTCAGGCTATTATTCTGTGAAGTACCTCTCACTCTAAGTCTCAAAAATCATACTGGAACTGAAAGGTAAAAGCACTGCATGGAGAATGCCCAGCCAGTTCAGCCCTTTACAGATCCACATTTCTACTGCAGTCAATGCACTTGGTTGAGGATGTAGTCAGAGCATTAAATTTGTTTTATTGAAATAAATAGTATAAGCATATAACTGATGATCACCTATAATGTTTTAAAAAGTGATTTAGCATTCCTTTAAATAAATATATCACAAAATCAATAGCATGGAGTGTTGTGAGGAAATTACATTAAAAAAGATTTTTTCAAGAAGCAACAACAGTGTTCTGCATTTTAAAAACACTATTACAACTGAATTGTAATATAATTACAAGTAATTGAAATTAATATAATTGGATTTTTTTTTATGTACCGCATTATTTGTTTCAGAAACCATCCAACTGCAAAATCTCTTGTCATTTCTGTTGCCCTTAAAAATTGACTACAGTAATTTTCATCCAAAGACTCACGATTCTAATGGTAGGAATTTGAGTAAATTGGAAAGCTAAAAAATCATCATTTAGAATTAAGTGATAATATAAAAATCTATAAAGAATGAAATAAACTGCCATACATCTGTGTTTATATTTTGAATGTATCTGCGTAATTCTTATTTTATTGTACTTTATAGACATACTGTCTCAAAATGTTTCAAAGGATGATGTCTACTTTAATAATTTTTAAGAGAAATAGATTTGGATACCAGGGTTGTCCAAAGACGTATCAGTTCCTTTTTAAAATTCAAGAAACTGTTCTGTTTTACTGATGTATCTCTAGACTAATTTATTACTTGGAACCACTATTTAAAACAAATACCTGAAAAAGATGTGATACCATAGGAGTGACATCAATAGTCCTTCCAAAGATCTATTGTGGGTCTAGGATGAAGGTGTCATTGTAATCTGTTGTATTTATGAAAGTCCTGTTTAAGACTCCTCTTTACTCACTTCTGTAGTTCTGGATTTATAACACATTCATAGTTCTTTCTTTGCACCTCTGTGATCTGGTTTCCTCTTTTACTTTCCATTTCTGCTCTGGTGTCCCTGCAGCATTCCCATTCTAAAAAAATCTGCTAACCATGTATGTGTAGTAGAAGGTAAAAGAATAGTTTGCTTCATCTGTGAAGGGGAAAACCAAGCCTTTTGTGCCACCTTTGCCCAGTCCTTATTATTGAAACCAGCCTGATGTTATCTGCTTCTATCTCCTTACCTACTCATGTTTGAACATTTTTTGGATTAGGGGAAAATGAGTTCAGCAGTAAAACCTTATCTCATTTGTCTATGTCTACACTGCTGAATAAAGTAGGATTAGAGAGCAAGCTCAAACCCTGAACTCTACCATTTTCATACTGCTTAATAATTAACATACTCTCTTGCATGGTTTTCACCTGTACCCTCGAACACTCTTCTGGAAAATGCTTGGCATTGCAAGAACCAAGGGCCATTCCCCCACCCAGAGCTCTCTCCACCCTGCTATCCCCTACTAACCTACTGCCACCTCCAGCACTATTCCAGTAAGTCTCCCACCTTGAATACACCCTCATGTCCTGTCTATGACACCTCAGAACCAGTAACAGATGCCCCCAGTAACAAGCTCTGAAAACAACATTCTGAGCTTCAACATTCTTTCATTATTTCAAACATATTTACTGAAATATAAAGAAAATGAAGTCATTACTATATCTTTGGATCCAAGGATACTGTCCCAGGCACAGACCCAAGGCTAAGAATATTATGTGGCTGTGACCAGTAAGTTGTCCTTAGAGCTGAAGAGTGTTCCCTGGCTGTTAAAAGTAGGAAGGTGTCACCAGTTGTTGCAGGGGTGAAGATGCAGGTCAATGTTACTGCTGATACAGAAAGTCACTGAACTTTTCAAGGCTTAGCTGTTTGTTGGTCACACATTCTCAGTATGGAGGTCTGGAGGGATACAGAGTTTATATGAAGGGTTTGACCAATTGTTAAAAATAATAAGTGTACCTCGTGGCTTCGCGGCCTCGTGGCCACCTGCTGGATGGTTGCCTCAGCCGCCCGGGCGCCACCAGGGCTAAGGTTTCCCTGCCCACAGCAACGCTAATCCCAAGTGCTGAGGTTTCGGTGTTCGCAAGCGTGGGTTCTTGCTACCAGTAGCTGCGAAATCAAGACAATAAGGAGCGGCGACTATGCTGGGCAACAGGAACGTTTATTGATCCTCGTCCCAAGCACAATGGCGCCGGACCAGGCTGTGCAGGGACGGATAAACAACTCAGGCAACCAATCACGGCAGAGCAAGGGGGAGGAGTTGGGGCGGGGAGAGGAATCACAAACCAACCGGGAGTAAGGGAGGGAGGGAGAAAAGTTCAGGGACCAATCCGAGAAGCACCTGCACGGAGCTTTCCAGAAACAGGGGAGGATACAGAACTTGACAGACAACACAACTAACAAATTATCAAACAGAGGCCTAACCTAAACTAAATGGACTAAACCAAGGTCGGGATGGCTCCCGGGGGATTCTTTCCACGAGATGGTTTCACCCACCACCCTTCCTTCCGGGAGCCCGGGGCCGACGTTGCCATGACAACTGCAACATCTCCCCGTTTCTTGTTTTCTAAGAAAGAACGAGAACTCATAGAAACAAGGACATTTTTTAAACATGAAAACAAACAGAGCACAATTAAAATGATAACTAAAATCCAAACAAGGGTGGACAACAGTTCTGTCGCCCATGATGACAACAAGGACAGGGTAAGGATAGAACATTCAGGTAAGTGTGGGGTGGGGAAAAGGGGAAAGAGGAGTAGGGCTGTGAAGGTTTTGAGCATTGTTGCTGGTGCTCTTAGCTGCTCATGGTTGGAACACAGTCTATGATGTTGCCTTCTTTCTTCTTCGCTTCCATGCGAAGCTGACGTTCTGGTTGTCCTGTGGGGTCTGTGGGTCACTCTGGAGGTATGGGTGGATTGCTCTCGCTGGGATCCACCGGGGACCTGCTGTTGTAGAAACACACCCATACCCTCTTCCCCATACAATCAGCTCGACTGGACCTTTAATCTGGCCATTTTCCGGATCCTTGAACAGCACAAGAGGTTTTTCTGCCAATTTCATCCTGGCCGAATTTGTGAAATGTCTAAAGACGGGGGGGGAAGGCTCCAAATCAGTACAATTTAGAAAATTTAAGGTAAACAACGCCTTACAGAGTCGCTCAATGGGCGTCTTTTCCTCTGTTCCTCCCCGCTGCTGCTGCTCAAGGATGCGTTTAATCTCCTGATGTTTTCTTTCAACTATAGCTTGGCCAGTTGGGGAATGGGGTATGCCGGTGGTATGGCTAACTCCCCATTCCTGTAAAAATTTTTTAAAACTAGCTGAAACATAACAAGGTCCATTATCAGTTTTTATAGACTTCGGCACTCCTAAAACAGAAAATGCCATTAGAAAATGTTTTTTAACGTCTCTTGCCTTTTCTCCGGTGTGAACCGACGCAAAGGTGGCACCAGAAAATGTGTCAGTTGATACATGAATATATTTAAGACGACCAAAAGGTGCATAATGGGTTATGTCTGCTTGCCATACCTCGTTAGAATGGAGACCTCGGGGATTGACCCCAGCGTTAAAGGCAGGAATCTGATGTTTCTGACAGGACGGACATGTTGCCACTATGGCCCTAGCCTGCTCCGAGGACAGGTTAAACATCCTACGGAGGGCAGGGGCATTTTGATGGTAGAATTGGTGGCTTAAACGTGCCTGTGCCACAACGTCAGGAACTGAACAATTGTGCACAGACATCGCTAATGCATCAGCTCTCTGATTACCTTCTGCGATGTAACCGGGTAGGTTGGTGTGTGACCTTGTGTGCATCACAAAGAAGGGATGCTTGTGGTGGGAAAGGAGCTGTAACAAAGATGCAAGCAACCCAAAAAGTCTTTGATGACTCACCTCTTTCAATAGAGAATGTTCAATCCTGGAAACAATCCCCGCTACATAGGCCGAATCTGTCACCAAATTTATCGGTTGCTCCTGGAACCGCTCGAATGCCCTAACAATGGCGGATAACTCAGCAATTTGAGGAGAACCCTCAACCACCAGAATTTCCTCTTCCCACTCGAGGGTCTCTGGATTTTCCCACGTCAGCACAGCCTTGTGGGAGGACCCAGAGCCGTCTGTGAAAATGGTTAGGGCATCAGGAATTGGAGTTTTACTTTGAACAAATTCTGGGGCCAAATGAAATTCCGAATTAAAAAGATGGTGTTTTAGCTTTTGGTGCCCAATTTGACCGGAGAAGTTTTCCAGAGCTAATTGGAGATGTTCACTCTCCTGGAAGACAGACTCAAATTGATCTCTCTTCCAGGGGGTTTGGATGCACGCAAAATCACAGCCAGCCAGGGTACGGAGACGCTGGCGAGCTTTGATTATAAGCTCGGCCACCAACTCTTGTGGCGTCGTGATTGTTTTGGATGGCGTATTAGGTAGGAATATCCACTCCACTATCAGGAGGGGATCCCTCACCTGCTCATCCCATTGAAATATTAACCCATGGTACTTCGGGTTCTTCCCTAGAATGCTGAAACGGAAGGGAAGAACCGGGTTAATCCTATGTGTCCGTTTTGTGTGTAGTGCTGTTAGTACTTTACCAACTGCCCCTCTCGCCTCCGTGGTGAATTGAATGGGTGCATCCAGGGCACGGCCTCCCCGCAGGAGTTGAAACAAAGGCTGCAAGTCGGTGTTCTTCAGTCCTAGGAAGGGTCGCAGCCAATTGATAGATCTACACAACTGATGCAACTCACGAAGCGTGGCAGGCTCTTCAGGAAGTTTCATCAGTTGAGGCTCAATAAAGGTGCTGGTGATACGTGACCCCAAATAATTCCAAGGTGACGTGTACTGTATTTTGTTAGGATTCACCTTCATACCGACGTTCTCGATGGCCTGGAGAACTGCAGTCAGGGCTGGTTGTAGCTGTTCTTGTGAAGGTGCGCAGACGAGTATGTCGTCCATGTAGTGCAGGATACGGACAGCTGGAAATGCCTTTCGTACCAGAGAGAGGACCCCGGAGACGTACCATTGGCAAAGGGAGGGGGAATTTCTCATTCCCTGGGGGAGGACGAGCCAATGGTAGCGTCGCACAGGTTCCTCCCGATTGATTGCAGGCACTGTGAAGGCAAACCTGGGAGCATCTGCAGGATGGAGAGGGATACTAAAGAAACAGTCTTTAATGTCTATTATGGTGACGGGCCACCCCCTTGGCAACATTGCTGGTGATGGGAGTCCAGGCTGCAGGGGGCCCATCTCCTCTATCACCGCATTAATGGCACGAAGGTCGTGCAGTAGTCTATAACTGTCAGATTTGGGCTTTTTTATTACAAATATCGGAGAGTTCCACGGGCTGTGGGATGGTGTAATGCGACCTAGTCTCAGCTGTTCGTCGACCAGTTCGTGGAGCGCGCTTAACTTATCACCTCGTAGGGGCCACTGCTCAATCCGGATGGGTTTATCAGAGAGCCACTTAATGGGTGGAACTTGTGGCCCAGCGCGCTTTGAGGTGGCCCCCACTAAAAATCCTGAGGCGGAGGGATCTCAATCCTCGCACCCCACTGGTCTAGCAGGTCTCTGCCCCACAGTGTAAAACCCGAGGAAACTATGAATGGCCTCACGGTCCCTACATGTCCATCGGGACCCTCGATAAGAATGTCCGATTTTGCCCTTTTAGCAGACACTGTTCCCCCGACTCCCTTTAGGGATTCGTTCAAGTCTTTGGTGCCCCAGTCAGATGGCCACTCTGTGTCAGCGATGATAGTAACATCAGATCCCGTATCTATCATTCCTGCCCTGGTGACAGAACTCTGGCCATTAATAAGCTTACAGTCAGTGAATGGTTTGTCTGTACCAACTACCTGGGTCCACCATACAAACGGAGTTCGTGTGTCCCTAGGGATGTTCTCGGGTAAAATCAGTGCTTGGCCTAGCCAAGTCCCTTTAGGCAAAAACCAGGGTGTGGTATTTAACATGATGGTGACACAGATAGGTTTTTTAGGTTAATAAAGTTTCACCTCCGGGATCACAAAAAGTCCTGGGGGACCTCTTATAGAATCTCCCACTATAAGTAATGTGCACGGGTGGTGTGGTGCATTTATCAGTTCCACAGCAACGTGGTGAGGTGTGGTGTCCGTGAGATGTAAAACGAACGAGCTCACCACATCCAGGCGATTGGAGTCACTCGGCGAGGGCTCTGCAGAGTGCTGCATTGTCGAATGTGGACGCGCTAGCTGTTGAAGTCTCGTGAGTCCTCTGTAGGTTGGTGAAGTCGATGTCGTGGACTCTCCAGGTGCAGCGTTTAACTTATTTATTGCGGAGCGCGGCACTGACCCGCCCTCCCCTTCCCGTTTCCCGAGGAGTGGCAACAGGAACACGGCGTGGGTTGGGCTGTCACGTTGTTTTGATGAGAGGCGGGACCTGCCGGTAACTCGGGATTCACAGAGTTAGTGCAGTTAAAATGTCCTTTGCGAGGGAGTCTACAGTCTTTGATAAAATGACCCAACTTCCCACAGTTATAACAACGTTTTTCAGCTGGCGCTGCTGTGACGCCATAGGAATGCGTGGGTTTGGGTTTTACTTTCGCCAAGTCAGGGGTCTCTGGCTTTGGCAGCCTCACTTGGGAGCAGCGCTCAGTAATAAGCTCGATGGTAGGCGGAGGCTCCCAAGGCATCAGCTCAATGACCCTACGGCACTCCTCATTAGAGTTTTCCCTAACAAGTTCTACTAGCATCTCTTTTTGCACGACCGGGTTGGTAACTGCACGCGCCACGGACTCCCGAAGTCTATTTACAAAGGTAACAAACCTCTCTTGGGGACCCTGCTTTATGGCGGTATAACCCTGAGCAGGGTCACCGTCAGCGGCTAAACTAAACAGCACCGATCGCGCTGCCCGCTGTATGTCTTTAAGGACTTCAGCCGGAATGTTTTTGGCTTGCTCCCCGGGTTCCGAAAACGCTCCCTCCCCACTAAGGTGTTCCATAGTGAGGGAGGCTTTGGCGGGGTCACCGCGATAGGTGGCAAGTAACTTTTGCAGCTCCCTGTGCCACCTGCTTTCCCAAACCCAGAAATCCGGTTCGATTAAAAGGCTCGACATCAGGAGTTTTAAATCGTGTGGCACCAACAACGATGCTTCAAACGTGGAGTTTATCAACCCCTTGAAATAGGGAGACGCGCGCCCAAACTCCTGACTCGCTTTGCAAATATCCTTAATTACTCCTTGCTGTATGGGTTCCCACCGCGCGGTGTTACGCTGCCGGTTGTACGTCACCGGTGCCGCAAAGGGCACGGCTACCGGCAACTGCGATGGGGGAGAGGCCCCGGTGGTATAGGCTTCGGAGGCCCGGGTGGGATAGGCCTCATCCCTTCCCGCTTCCGGGGTAGGACCGTGGGAACCGGAAGGTAGACCGTGGGAAACCGGAAGGGGTACAGCGTGGGTAAACAAGGGGGCGGGCACGCCAACGGGAGGGGCGGGGTTCCCGGCAGGGGCGGGTCTGGGCGGGATTGGAGGCGGGACTGGGGTGGGAGTTACAGGGTAAGGGGTGGGGTGATCGAAGGGGCGGGGAACTTCGTGGGCGGGAGGAAGGAGGGGCCCCGACGCAATGACATCATCGGCCGCAGGGGGTGTGACCGACGTGTAACTCGACGCGGGGGTGGGGGCTAGGGAGGAGGGGGCGGGGTAGAAGGGATTCACGTCACTCCGGTTCGCGCGCGCGCCAAAGTCCAAACCGCTGCCGCATTGCGGCAAAAGTCCCGATCCGCCATCTTGCAATGGCGCAGCAAAATTTCTCCCGACGCCATTTTGTGGCGTTCCCTTAAATTCAAAACTACTATAACTCGGAGGGGGAATCCGCGCAACGGGCGCAACTGGGGACGGCGAACTGGGGTAAATTGTGAGGAATGGGTCCACCCTGAGCTGGCCAGTCTCAGGGTAGAAAGGGTTGGTGACTGCCGTGCTTCGGTGGAGACTTCCATCGTCTCCGATTTCAACCCGCTTGCTTTCGCGAGACGGGCGTACCGGCGCATGGTCAGCCACCGGGATAGAGGGGGGCGGAATGAGGGGTTCAGGAACACGATCAGGGGTAGGGGAACTAACGTCAACCGCACTCGAACCCTCCCCAAACTCATTAACTAAAACATTATAAATTAAAGTCTGCAACCCAAAAAACCGTTTAACTGAAAAATCTCCCCCTTCAAATCTATCGGTTAATTTTTCCCCGACGTCATCCCAAAACGAAAGCGTAAAAACCGACTTAGGATGAACGAAAGGAATGTTCCCAAGTACCCATTTCAAAAACTTTTTAAGTAACTTTTTATCAAAACTTTCCCCCGAATCAACCAAACGGTATTTTAAACTATAATACAAAAAACTTAGCTCCTTCTCCCTCTTGCTTTGATGGTTGCCCATCCTATAACAAGAGAGGTTAATTCCCCACTCTCTAAAATAAAGTAGAAAACGTGGCGGTTAACTCACCCGGAGGGACACTCGACCTCCGCGGCGACCTGCAGGGGTTTTTTTCAACGTCCGAGGCTTCTGCTCCTCGCGACGACCGCCAAAGTAAATCCACAAACGAGAGATGTGAGGTGCCTTGATGAGCTCGGTTTCACCTCGATGCCTCAGTCCGTCGAGGTCGAGGGAGTCGCCGGCTTTTCTACGAGTCCGTACCTCCACAAGAGGGTTCAGGACACGTAGCAAGGAGCGCTCCAACAGGGTCTTCTCGGTGTAAAGAGAGTCCTCTTCTGAAGCTACTTGCGTAGCAGCAGCGTTGGGCGCCACTTATTAAAAATAATAAGTGTACCTCGTGGCTTCGCGGCCTCGTGGTCACCTGCTGGATGGTTGCCTCAGCCACCCGGGCGCCACCAGGGCTAAGGTTTCCCTGCCCACAGCAACGCTAATCCCAAGTGCTGAGGTCTCGGTGTTCGCAAGCGTGGGTTCTTGCTACCAGTAGCTGCGAAATCAAGGCAATAAGGAGCGGCGACTATGCTGGGCAACAGGAACGTTTATTGATCCTCGTCCCAAGCACAATGGCGCCGGACAAGGCTGTGCAGGGACGGATAAACAACTCAGGCAACCAATCACGGCAGAGCAAGGGGGAGGAGTTGGGGCGGGGAGAGGAATCACAAACCAACCGGGAGTAAGGGAGGGAGGGAGAAAGGTTCAGGGACCAATCCGAGAAGCACCTGCACGGAGCTTTCCAGAAACAGGGGAGGATACAGAACTTGACAGACAACACAACTAACAAATTATCAAACAGAGGCGTAACCTAAACTAAATGGACTAAACCAAGGTCGGGATGGCTCCCGGGGGATTCTTTCCACGAGATGGTTTCACCCACCACCCTTCCTTCCGGGAGCCCGGGGCCGACGTTGCCATGACAACTGCAACAAAAGTCACAGTCAACCTCCAAAGTTTCCTGAAGTTTTAATGGGTCCCACTGAGGGACACAACTGAGAAAGTGTCCCCAGGTTCCAGTTAGAGCAGAACACTGGAGGCAATGATGACAGCTGGGGACAAACAAGGCAAAGGTGTCTGTGATGCTGAGCAAAGCTGGATGTGTTTCAGCAATGCAAAGGGCCAAGGCCTGAGCCCCAGCCCCTGGCAAGGCACATCCTGTCCCTCCCTCATTGCTCAGGCCTCTTCCCGGGCCACTGCCATGTGGGCATGTGCAATGGCAAGGGCAGCACCATGGGGCGGCCCCTGCCAGGCTGCTGAGCAGGGACAAGGAGGCAATGAGGCCCCAGCACAGCAAGGCTCACTTGTCTCCTCCTCATGCCTCACGCCCAGGGCCAGCAGCCATGGCCAAAGTGCTGCAGGAGTTGCCTCTGGCAGGGTCTTGCAGCTGCTGCCCATGCCTGTGGCCTCTGCAGCCCAGGCTGTGCTACGGTGTCCCTGCCCTGCGCCTCTGTCCCTGCAGGCTGTCCTCATGCCCTGGCTGCCCCACCTGGCTGGCCCCTTCCTTTGCTGACAGCTCTGCCTCCTGCCTGCCTCTGCCTGGCCACACAAAGCCATGGCCTTGATACCAAAGGGGTCAATTCAATTTTTACCATGCCTGTGAACGTTTAGCAGAGGAACAAGTCATTCAGGGGCTGCTTTCCCAGTGGGGACAGTTCGAAGAGAAGAATACATCTGGCTTAATAGTGCAGTGATAGAACAAACACGGAGTGAATCTGGGAACCTGGGATGGGTTTTATGGTAATGGGTAATTTGTAATACACATGTAGCAGCTGTAGATAAGCAACACACATTTAGAATCACGTGTCCGTTTAACATTTGGGGTTATTTTATGTTAGTCCTCAAGCATAAATATTTGATGCTCTCTTTAACATCAAATTAGTGTTAAGGAGTCCTATTTTGAAATTTTGGAGATGTAGTTACAATGGGGCCTCTTGGAACCAAGGAGTCAACTGTGACACTGGAACCTCATGGAACCACGGGTCCATTGTAACACAGCAGAACCTCATGGAACCATGGAGACCATTGCACACTGAGGGGACACATGGAACAAAGTGTCCATTGTCACTTTGCAGATCCAAGAAGACCATGGTGACACTACCGGATCTCCAACAACCATTGGTCCACTGTGACCCTGCAGGACCTCAAAGAAACAAGGAGGCCATTGTGACACTGCAGAACCTCATGGACTCAAGGTGACCATGTTATACTAGAGAACCTCATGGAACAAAGGATCCGTGGTTACACTGCAGAACCAAGGAGACCATTGTTGACAGTATGAAAGCTCATGGAACCTGAAGTCCATTGTGACACAGCAAGGCTTCATGGAATCAGGGGCCCATTGTGACACTGTGGAGCTTCATGGGACCATGAGCCATTGTGACACAATGGGGCCACACAGAGCCAAGGAGCCACTGTGACACTGCAGATCCAAGGAGATCATTGTGATCCTAAGAAACCTCATAGAGCAAAGCGTCCATTCTTAGACTGTGCGGCCCTGTGGAACCAAGGGGACCACAGTGCCACTGCAGGGCTTCATGGAACAACGGAGACTTTTATGACACTTTGGAATCCACTGGAACCATGGGGACACAGTGACACTAAGGGGCCTCATTTAACCAAGGGGCCATTACAGCACAGCAGAGCCTCATGGAATCAAGGGGACCACAGGGACATTCTGGGGCTCCCTGGGACAAAGGGTCTGTTCTGACACCATGAAACCAAGGAGGCCATTGTTGCACTACAGGATATCCTGGAACCAAGGGTCCGTTGTGAACCAGTGGGGCCTCATGGGACCATGGAGACCATTGTGACACTTTGAGGCCTTGTTGGACCAAAGGACCATTGTGGCACTGCAGGGTCTCATGGAACCAAGGGCACAATAGTGACACTCTGGGGTTCCAAGGAACCAAGGGGACATTCTTACACTGCAGAACCAAGGGTCCATTGTGACACTGAAAGGCCCTATGGAATCATGGAGACCACTGTGACACTACAGGCCTCATTGAACCAAGGGGCCACTGTGACACTTTGCAGCCCCATGGAAGCAAGGAGTCCATTGTGACACTACAAGGCCTCATGGAAGCAAGGAACCATTGTGACACTATGGGGCCTTGTTGGGACAAGGGGCAATTGTGGCACTGTGTGGCACCATTGATCCAAGGAGACCATGGTGACACTGCAGGGCCCCATGGATCTAAGGATTCATGTAACAGTGCAGGCCCCATGGAACAAAAGGTCCATTGTGGCATTGTGGGGCTTCATGGAATCCTGGAGACCATTATGACACTTCAAGGCCTCGTTGGATCAAGGGGCTCTGCAGGACCTTGTGGAACCAAGGAGACCCTTCTGTAATTGTGAATCGCCAGGGAACCAGGAATCCATTGTGAGATTGCGGTAACCAAGGAGACCCCTGTGACACTGCAAGGACTCATGGAAGCAAGGGACCATTGTGACGCAGCTAGGCCTTGTGCAGCCCAGGGGCCACTGTGATCCTGAGGAGCCCAATAGAACCAAGGGGCCATTGTAACACTGCAGGACTATACAGAATCGTGGAGATCATTGTGACACTCTGCAGCCTCATGGAAGCAAGGGACCATTGTGTCACCACATGGCCCCATGGATCCAAGGGAACAGGAAGCAGGTCTGGTTGGCTTGGCCTGACTGGTCCAACTGACCTTGGCATGTCGAGGGTCTCTTCCCATGTGCCCCTGAAACACTGGGGCTCTGGGCTTTCCTTCAGATGGAAAAGAACTGTCCTTCTCCTCCAAGTGCCCATGGCCGAAATGGGATTGTGCCTCCAAAATTCCCTGTATCTAGGGATTGCACCTAGACCAAAGCTGCCATTACCAACAAGTCTGGCTGCCCTCGGTTTTCTGAGAGCCAGCTCTCACCTGCCTTCAAACACTGCTTTTAATTAGTTGGCATATCTATCAATACTCAAAACTAGCTGGTTTCTGGTTCTGTCTCCCAGGAAGGAAGCTGTACCACTTCCTGTAGCATAGGTCACCTCTGAGACTGACTCTTCCTGGGCAAACCCAGGACACTGCCCTTCTTCACCTCATGGCCATTCCCCTTTGTCCTGTCCCTCCAGGCCTTTGTCCAAAGTCTCCCTCCAGCTCTCTCGGAGCGCTTTTAGGCACTGGAAGGGTCTCCAATGTCTCCCTGGAGCCTTCTCTCACCCAGGCTGGACAGCTCCAGCTCTCTCAGTCTGGCTCCAGAGCAGAGGTGTTCCAGCCCTGCAAATGTCCCTTGTGACACCACAGGGGTTCATGTAACCAAGGGTCCATTGTCACACTGTGGAACCAAGGAGACCCTTGTGACACTGGGGTGCCCCATGGACACAAGGGGCCATTGTGACACAGTGGAGCCCCATGGGACCAAGGAGAGCATTGTGACACTGTGAAAACAAGGAGAGCATTGTGACACGTGGCATCTCACAGAACCAAATGTCCATGGTGAGACTGCGGATCCCCTTGGAACCAAGGAGAGCATTGTCCGTACAAGGTGGCCTCATGGAAGCAAGGGATCATTGTGCCTCAACAGAGCCCCATGGAACCAAGGAGAGCATTGTGACATTGAGGGGCCCCATGGAACCAAGTAACCATTTTAACTGCAGAACCACAGAGACCATTGTGACACTCTAGGGCCCCATAGAGCTAAGGGGCCATTGTGACACTGGGGCCTCAGGGAACCATGGAGAGCACTGTGATACTGCAGGGACTCATGGAATCAAGGGATCATTGTGACACAGCAGAGACCAATGGTATCAATCATTGTGTGGTCTCAAGAAACCAAGGGACCACTGTGACACTGAATGGCCCCTTGTAAGGACCAACGTGATACTAGGGGGTCTCATGGACCCATGGACTCCATTGTGATAGTGTGGGGCCATATAGAACCCACAGGCCATGGTGACACTGTGGGGCCTTTTGTAACCAAGGGACAGTGTTGGGCCTCATGAAACCAATGGGCCACTGTGACACTGTGGAACCAAGGAGACCATTGTACTCCTACAGGGCCCCATGGAAGCAAGGAGACCATTGTGACACTATGGAGCCCCACGAAGCCTACAGACCTTGGACAGTGGAATCCATTGTGACACTGTGAGGCCTTATGGAATCAAGGAGTGACACTGCAGGACCCCACAGAACCAATGGAATCAGTTGTGACACTGCGGGGCCTTGTATAACAAAGGGACCATGGTTAGGCTGCGTGGACTCGTGGAACCAAGGGGATCATTGTGGTCCCATGGAACCAAGGGGATCACGTGGACAAAACACGGCCTCATGGAACCAAGGGGCCTTTATGACAACACAGGGCATCATGAAATCCAGAGCCCATTGTGACAGTGGGGAACCAAGGATACCATTGTGACTCTGCTGATCCCCATAGAACCAACAGTCCATTGTGACTCCTTGGGGCCTCGTGTAACCAAGGGTCCATTGTGATACTGCAGAACAAAGGAGACCATTGGGACATTCCAGGGCCCCATAGAACCAAAGAGACCATTGCGACACTCTGGGACCCCATAGAACCAAGGGGCCATTGTGACACTTCAGGGCCTCATGGAACCATGGAGACCATTATGACACTTCAGGGCCTCGTGAAGGCAAGGGGATCATTGTGAGACTGTGGGGTCTTGTATAACCAAGGGCCAGTGTGGCACTGCAGGGCCTCAAGAAACCAAGGGCCGTTTTAAAACTGCAGAGCCAGGCAGACCATGTGGGGCCTTATTGAACTGATGAGAATATTGTGACACAGTGAGATCTTATGGAAACAAGGATCCATTGTGACACTTTGGGGTCTCATGTAACCAGGAGTCCAGTTGTGACACTGCAGAGCCAAGGATATCATTGTGATACTACAGGGCCTCATGGAACCAAGGGGTCATTGTGTCACTTTTGGGCCCCATGGAAGAAAGTGTCACTGGGGGGCCCAATGGAAGAGAGTGTCCATTGAAACACTGCTACCAAAAATCAGTAAAAATAAAATAAACTGCTTGATACTGAGGGAGCATTAAGAAGCAGCATTCTTTATTCAGCCACATGCAGAAGGGGATAGCTCCTCCCAAAGCTGTGCATGCTGAGTACAGCAAGGTTTCTGTTTACAGACTGGATTTAACATACATATTCAGTGATTGTCCCAGAATAAATATACATATGGTAATCATTTCCCTGGAATCATTAACATATTTTCCCTCTCATTCACGGATGTGTTCTTCTGTCCTGGGGGTCTCCTTGGTGGTCTCCTTGGTGGCTGGTGATGCCAGAGTCACACCTGACTGCCCGGTGAAATGGTGAAAGTTGGCACACCTGGAGTTGGTCGCTTTCCAATTCTCCTTCATACACAATGGGCATTGTGCAGTTCCATGGGCCAGTGGGATTTGAAGAAGAAGAATTATGTGAGCTCACCACATGGAGATGGTTTTTAATCATGTAACATGTGCCACTTTGAGGCTTGTAAAGTTTTTCTTCTCTTCAAGCCTTCCTAAGCTCTTGACTTTGCCTGCAGCCACCAAGGCCAGCTGAGCTCTGTCTTTGCCACAGCCAGCCCTGCCCAGCACAGGCCATGCCCAGCAATTCCTTGTGTGTCCCTGGCCTTGCTGTCAGCCCCGGCAGCGGCTCCGTGGCCCCTTTGTGGCCCTGTGCTGGCCCAGCCATGGTGGCACAGCCCCTGTGCAGCCCAGCCCAGGACAGGAGCATTGCGGCTGGGAACGGCCCCTGTGCCGTGGTGCCCACAGCAGCCTTGGGGCTCTGTGCCCCATGGCCTCCCTGCTGGGCAGCCTCTGCCAGCTCCTGCAGAGCCCGGGGCACCTGTGGGGCTGCACGGACAGCCCTGCCCCGGGCTCTGCCGGCCTCTGGGCCAGCAGAGAGGCCGGCCAGGGCTGGCCATTGCCGGCAACAGGCCCTGAGCCCCGCAGGAGGATGGAGCTGGGCCACAGCCAAACTCAGCCCAAACCTGGCCTCAGCAGCCAGGGCTGCCAAGGGCTGCAAACAGAGGCTGCCGCTGACAAATGTCCTGGGCCCCCTCCCTGCTCTGTGCATGCCACCAAGGGCACAGAGCAGCCTCCTCTCTGGGCCACTGGCCTGTTTGCAATGCCTTGCACAGGCCCTGGCCCTGCCCCAGCAGCCCTGGGCTGAGTCCTGCCCCTGCACGCTCAGCCAGGCTGA
This sequence comes from Eopsaltria australis, assembly GCA_034509425.1. Classification (NCBI taxonomy): domain Eukaryota; kingdom Metazoa; phylum Chordata; class Aves; order Passeriformes; family Petroicidae; genus Eopsaltria; species Eopsaltria australis. The sequence goes on along the minus strand of JAVTVJ010001108.1, from coordinate 11,691 downwards.
GATGGACACTGATGCCTTGCTCTGGCAGCTTCTCTCAGCCCAGCCCAGCTCCCTGCAAGCTCTGCCAGCTGCCCTGAGCTCTGTGCAGCACCAAGGGCCTCTCCCCAGCACAGCCCAGCCGCCTCTGGCCCCACAGCTCTGCTCAGGCCAGGCTGCTCTGGGCAGTGGCCCCATGGCCTCAGCCCCTCTCAAGGGCACAGCAGCAGCTGCAGCTCACACAGGACTCAGCCCCAGCCATGGGGGAACCATGGGCCTGGCCAAAGGAAAAGGAGGCTCCCTGTGTGCCCTGCTCTCCTCTCCAGGAGATGCTGAGAGCTCTGCAGCCCCTGCTGCCATCCCATCTCCCCAGGCCAGCACAGCAGCCGCGGCCTTGTGGCCCTCAAGAGCTGTTCCTGCTCCAGGCCCAGGGCCCATCCCAGAGCTGGGGCAGCCACAAAGCTGTGCCCATTTCTGTGCATTCCTGCATGGATCCTCAGCAACTTGGAGGACGATGATGAATTTGACTTTTCCATAGGCCTCTTCTTTCTTGAGCTCTTCAGTTGAGAAATTCATTGACAAAAGCTGGTAACATTCGTTCAAAACACCCAAACAAGACAAGCCGCTGGGAATAATTTAAGTCTTCAATTCTTTTGTGGTTAATTAGACAGATTTCAGAAGTACATTCATAGTGCATATAGTGTATTAAAAACAATGGAGAGAGAATTGTTTTGTCCTGTTTAGTTTTCCTTTATTTTCCTGTTTATTGACTGATATCAGCAATCCTCAGCTGATATTGACCCCAAGCACCTCCTAATGCAGTCTGAAGTGATATGAAATCAAGACCATTTATGGCTGGCATTTCACTCATATTTTTTCATTCCCCCTCTCCCCACTATCTGCCCCCCTCCAAGCCCCGGGACTCAGAGCAGCTTTTTCCAAATCTGAGCTTCCTCCACTCCAGGCTGTGCCTGCAGCTTTCAGCTCCTTGGCACCAACTCCCACCTGCTTTCCTTGCAGAAGGAGCTCCCTGAGACACAGAGGTGAAGAGCCTGGCTCTGTGCTCTCCATCACGTCCTCTGTGGCACTGCCAGGCTGGAATGAGGAGCCCCTCAGCCTTCCCTGCTCCAGGCTGGACAAGCCCAGCTCCCTCAGCCTCTCCTCACAGCCAAAGGGCTCCAGCCCCACCTTGGAGGCCCTTCCCTAACCCTGCTCCAGCTGCCAGACATCTTTCCTGCCCTGGGGAACCCAAACCAGGCCCCAGTGACCTGGATAATCCATGTCCTTGATGTCCTGGTCACACAGCCCTGGCCCCTTGTCCCCGATTTCAGGCTCCGGGAGTTGATTTATGGAACATCCTGTGGGGGAGGCTGCAGTGCTGGGGGACAGAAGGGACCCAGGGGGACAGGGGACCCTGCTCTGCATGGGCAGCAGGGGAGACTTCTCTGGGGGTAGAAAATGTGAGGGGGGGGGCAGGGCAGCGTGACCCAACCCAGTGACCTCACACAGCCCCCCTGTGATGTCACAACATGCTCTGCAATGTCACAGCCCACCCTGTGCTGTCACAGTCATGTGTCATGTCAAAGTCTGCTTTGTGATGTCGCACAGCTGCCCTGTAACATCACAGCCCACTCTCTGACATCACAGCTCACTCTGTGATGTCACACAGCCTCCTCTGTGATGTTGTAGCTGCTCGATGACATCACATATTCCACTCTGTGATGTCATAGCCCACCCTGTGACCTCACACAACCCGTTGTGTGATGTCACACAGCTCCTTTCTGACATCATTCCTGCTCCTTTCCCCTGTCACACTCAGCCACAGAGGTGCCTCTATGACACAGCTCCCTCTGGGAAATCACACAGCCCCCCTATGACATCACTGCCACTGTGTCACCTCACAGCCCCCTCTCTGGAACATCCCCTGGTGTCACCTTTGGGGCAGGGTGAGCAGGGGACCTCCAGGGGCATTTGGACCCCTGTGCCTGCAGCCCCCACTGCCCGGAGGTGCCCAGCAGCTCCCGCAGGCTGCAGAACTTCCGCGCCACCCCAGACAGCCACAAGTGTCTGTCCTGCTGTTGTCCCAGCAGCCCTGGCACCGCTTGGAATCCCGGCCGGAGCGTGGCTGTGGAGTGACCACCGGGCTCAGGGGGGCAGGGACCCCCAGGAGCCCCCAAACCTCTCTTGCCCTTCCCATGGGTGCCCGCAGCAGCCCCAGAGCCATGCCCGTCCCCACGTCATCGTCCCCATGTCACCGTCCCCTGTCACTGTCCCTGTGTCCCCATCCCCTGTCACTGTCCCTGTGTCACCGTGCCCTTGTCACCATCCCCACAGTGCCAGGGCTGTGTTTCCCTCTTGGGGACGGGGCCCTGCTTGGTCCCTCCACCCCCAAACCCCCTGGGGGTGCTGTGGGGGTCTCACCACGATGTCCCCAAGCTCTGCAGGTCCCGGGGTGCCCAGGGAATGGGATGGGGACCCCTCCTCCCGGGGAGATTCTGTCACCTCCCTTCCCCCGTCACCTCCGGCTCGGGGCTGCTCAGGGGTCCTGGCACCCCCTGAGGGGCCCGTGGCACTGGTTTGCCACATCCCCCAGGCCCGGGCAGGGGCCACCTCCCTGCAGAAGGAGCGCTGGGCATCGGCCTCAGCTGGGAGTGGCCATTGAGGAGAGCCATGAAGGAACGAGCCTCCTGCAGCCTGGGGACCTCTCACTCCAGCACCATGCAGGGGGGCAGCCCCATGTCCCCCTGAGGCCCCGGGGGCTCCCCAAAGCCCCCCAGCTCCCCAGCACCCGCTTGGCCACCCTGGGGAGGGTGATGAGCCAGTTCTCCCTGGGCCCACCCTTGGCTTGGTGGCTGATGTCCAGCCTGGCCTTGAACACAGACAGGGATGGGGCAGTCACAGCCCTGGGCCAGGTCCTCACCACCCTCCCAGGGAAGAATTTCTGTCCAATCCCATCTGGGATTCAGTGTCCATCTGGGTTTTGACATTGTTAAAGAAAACTTTGACACTGGACTCTCCAGCACACATTTATTGGCACAGGTCAATCACAGAATCTGGTGTATGAGCTGGAGCTTCAAAAGACAGATCTGAGCAAAGAAATCCTTGGGAAATTATTCCCTTGTGATCTCAAGACCCCACCCCTCACAGGACAGCCCAGTCCAACAGAAATATCAGTGACTGAGTCTCTCACTCTCCATGGCTTCACTGTTTTGTCACCAAGTGTCACAGAGTCACTGTAACCCCTCCGAGGTGGCTTTTGGTGGGCTTTTGGTGGGGTATGCAGTCCCTGCTGTAATGTGGTTATTCCAGTTCACAGACCATGATCTCTGGACTGGTCACTATGGATATTTATTTTAAGTAACATTTTAATTGCAGTTTTGTCCATTCTAACAATTGTTCATGTTCAGATTGTAAGCTCCAGGATTCACTATGATCCACCTCTGACTCACGTAACACTTTTAAATAAAACAAAATTGTCAACTACCCCTGTGGTCACAGGACAGACACAGAGCAGGAGAGCACCCGAGCACCGAGAGCTGAGGGCTCACACAAGGCACAGAAGGACAGGGTGGAAGGGCAAAGAGAGCAGCTCTGAAAACACCAAGTGCTGCTGGCACTGCTGCTGTGCTGGGACTGTTTCTCTCCCCATCTGCACTCAGGCACTGCACTGCCAGATTCAGATGGGGTTTCAAAGGAAGGATTTTTGAGAAAGAATTTGCTGCAGGATCTGGTAATCTGCTGAAGTGCACAGAGAGGATGGTTCCTCATTTACATAGTCTGTGGGTAAAATGCAAGGCATAGTCAGTGAATTAGAAATAGGATGAATAATCCCAGTAATGAAATGATAATGGGAATAAATTTCACAACTTTATGTGTAAAACATTATTACAAAATGAAGAGGGAAATCTTGCACACACATAGACACTATGAAATACTTTAGAAGATAGGCTCGGCCTATAATGAGTTACACTGCAGACTGAAAACTGGCAAACCATTATCTCTGAAAAACATCTAGTCATGACTTTCCTCAGAGCGCGTTTGAGCTCCTGGTTCCTCACGCTGTAGATGAGGGGGTTCAGAGCTGGAGGCACCACTGAGTACAGAACTGACAGTGAAAGATCCAGGAATGGGGAGGAGATGGAGGAAGGCTTCAGGTGAGCAAACATGATAGTGCTGAGGAACAGGGAGACCACGGCCAGGTGAGGGAGGCACGTGGAAAAGGCTTTGTGCCGTCCCTGCTCAGAGGGGATCCTCAGCACAGCCCTGAAGATCTGCACATAGGAGAAAACTATGAACACAAAACAGCCAAAATATAGAAAAGCAGTTAGCACAAGAAGCCCAAGTTCTCTGAGGTAGGAGTGTGAGCAGGAGAGTCTGAGGATGTGCGGGATTTCACAGAAGAACTGGCCCAGGGCATTGCCCTGGCACAGGGGCAGGGAAAATGTATTGGCCGTGTGCAGCAGAGCGTAGAGAGAGGCACTGGCCCAGGCAGCTGCTGCCATGTGGGCACAAGCTCTGATGCCCAGGAGGGTCCTGTAGTGCAGGGGTTTGCAAATAGCAATGTAGCGGTCGTAGCACATGATGGTCAGTAGACAGAACTCTGCTGAAATGAAAAACGCAAAAGAAAATAGTTGTGCAGCACATCCTGAGTAGGAGATGGTCCTGGTGTCCCAGAGGGAATTGTGCATGGCTTTGGGGACAGTGGTGCAGATGGAGCCCAGGTCGCTGAGGGCCAGGTTGAGCAGGAAGAAGAACATGGGGGTGTGCAGGTGGTGGCCGCAGGCTACGGCGCTGATGATGAGGCCGTTGCCCAGGAGGGCAGCCAGGGAGATGGCCAGGAAGAGGCAGAAGTGCAGGAGCTGCAGCTGCCACGTGTCTGCCAATGGCAGCAGGAGGAAGTGGCTGATGGAGCTGCTGTTGGACATTTTCTATTTCATGTCATCGGTATCTGGGAAAAAAGCAATCATGGAATATTTATGTTTGGAGGGCACTTTAAATATCCCAGCAGAGTTTGGTGGCACTTTCCCCCCACTGCCTGCCCAGGGCTCTGCTGCCTGGAGCTGTCCCTGCCAGCAGCTGCTTCCCTGTGCCCAGGGCTGGGCCCTGCCAGTGCTGCCAGAGCCCAGCCCAGCCCTGGGTGCTCAGCTCTGCGCTGCAGACGCCTCCCAGCACAGGGCACTGCCCAGGGGCAGCTCTGGCTCTGCAGGCTCTGATGGCAAAGTCAGAGCAACTCTGAGGAGGCTGGAAAAGTGACACTTATGCTGCCTGTAAGGCACCCTGTGCTGATTTCTGTCACTGTCTGGTTTATTGAAGTCCCAGAGAAATTCTTTTTTATTTTTCTCTACCTAAAGTGAGAGATGAATATCTATGTGCAATTTTCCTTCCAGGTAACACAGAGCAGTCCATTAAAAAAGCAGGATTTTTCCCCTTTTATGCCATCCCTGCCTTGCTGTGCTCCATGTATAATTTACTAGGAAATATCCTGAAGCTAAATGTCCTGCTGGGAGCAGTCCTGAACAATGCAGCACCCTCACCACACAAGAAGAACACTTCCAAGCCTCACCAGCTGTCTCCTTCCACCCAGATCTTGTCCCCCAGCACTGGCAGCAGCTCCCCGGGCTGGCTGAGAGCTGCCCCTGGCAGGCAGCAGAGTCCCTGGCCCAGCACAGCGCCCTGGGCTGCAGGACCCTGCTCTGCAGGACAGCCCTGGGCACCCCTGGCTGCTCTACACAAGAGAGAATCAGAGAATGCACTTACAGATCTGTAGACATTGGGATGTTCCAGCTTTAGGAGATCACTCCAGGAGCTGCAGCTGCCTTGTCCTGCAGCCAGAGGCTTCCTGTGTCAAGGGCTGGCAATGATTCTCCCCCAGGCACTTCTCAGCATCTTCCAGCCCTGGCTGATTGAAGCTCTCTGTGCCTCTGTGCTGTGCCCGGAGTGGCTGCAGGCAGTGCCCCAGCCCTGCTGGGCTGTGCACAGGAGCTGCTCCTGGCCAGAGCTGTCTCTCTGCAGCACTGCCCTTGCCAGGAGCTGCCTCTGTGCCAGGAGCTCAGCCCAGCTCAGCAGCACAGACACAGCACAAGGACTGGAATGACCCTCTGGAGCTTTGGTGCTGAGGCCCTGAACATCAGTCCCTGAGAGGGAGTTGAAGAAACATCTCAAGAATTCAAAGTCACAATCAAACTCCAAAGTTTCTTGAAGTTTTAATGGGTCCCACTGAGGGACACAAGTGAGAAAGTGTCCCCAGGTTCCAGTTAGAGCAGGAAATTGGAGGCAGAGATGACAGGTGGGGACAAAGAGAAGCCAAGTCTTGGTGCCCTGAGGCACAGCAGGGTCTCTGCCACCAAGGGCTGGGAGGAGACACCTTGTCCTGAGGCCCTGGGGCCTCCTGGCACAGCCCCAGCAAGGCTGGCCACTGTCACCCCCTTGTCCTGCCCTCAGCATCCCCCCCACATGCCAGTGGCCTCAGGGATCTGCTGGAAGGAGTCCCTGGGGAGCCTTGCTCAGGAATGGCCCTGGGGGCTCCTTAATGCTCCCAGGGACTGCAGGTTTTTCCAAGGACTTTGGGTTTTGCTTTTGCCTTGGAGTCTCTGAGAGCTTTGTGCAATCCTGGCCTCCAATTCTCTGCTTTAATGAGTCCCTTGAGATTCTCTGTCAGTAACAACACTCAGTGGGGCTCATTAATGCTTTGAGACACTTTGGGTTTTTCTTCTGACTTGGGTGTCTGGAAAGGTTCCTGCAGTCTCCTCTCAGGCCCTGAGGTTTAAGGCCTCAGCCTTTGGACTCCTTGGTTCCACGAGGCCTTGCTCTGTCACAGTGGCCCCTTGGTGCCATGAGGTTCCACACTCAATAATGGTGTCCTTAGTTCCAAAGTGTCACCATGGCCCCTTGGTTCCATGAAGCACTGCTGGGTAACAATGGGCTCCATGATTCCATGAGAAACGCAAAAGTTTTGCATAAACAATGAACAAGACCTTGGTCTCCTTGAATCAGCTTTGTCACAATGGACAATGGGTTTCATGAGGTCCCACACTGTCACAATGGATATTTGGTCACATGTGGCCCCACAGTGTCACCATGGCCTCCTTGGTTCTACAAGGCCCTGCAGTGTCACAGTGGTCCGTAGGTCCCATGACGTCCATCAGTGTCACAAAGGACCCTTGGTTCCATGTGGCCCCACAGTGTCACCGGGGTTTCCTTGGTTCCATGTGCCCCAAAGTGTCACAGGGGTCTCCTTTTCCCTGCAGCAACCAGCAGCAAACCCCACTGCCAGGGACAAATGCCTGGCAAGGAGGAGCAAGGGGGGACATTTGCAGTGATGGATTTTGCCTTCCCAGGTCACAGGGACGTGGGCTGGGGCCCTGCTGTCCTGGAGATGGCTGAACACCGGCCTGCCCATGGCAAGGGTGAGAGACAACAACCTCTGTCCATGGAACTACAGCAGCAGAGAGGGCAGGCACAAGGCTGGGTTTAAAAGACTGGCACCAGCACAGGAAACATCAGCCTAGGGCATTTCCTTGAAAGCTGACATTTTAGGGCATTCTTTTATACAGACATGGACCACCAAATAATAAGTTAAACAGTTTCAGCTTTCTCTGTGCCCTGAGAACAGCTGGAATATTTTCAGCAGTGTTTGCTGTTTCACCCCTTGCTTAGGGTGAGGATATCTGGTCTTTCAGCAGGCTCTGCTCTCCTGGGGGCTTCTCTTCACAGGCCGGCTCTAAAAGCAGAATAAAACATCGGCGTAAGGCACAGCACAAAGGAAGCAGCGGGCCGATCATTTTAAACACTGCCCTGGCAGTGCCATTTCCCGAGTGCTCCTCAGCAGCCCGGCTGCAAACAAAGGCCGCTCGGGCCGAGCACAAGATCCGCAGGCAGCGCCGAGCAGCAGCTGGAGCCCTGCAGGGCCTTGGAGGAGCGGGGCCGAGCCCTGGGCCGGCTGCCAAAGGGGCTTCGGGGCTGGCGGCGATGGCGCCGAGTCCCTGCCCGTGTCCCCCTGGGCTCTGCGGCGCCACGGGGCCAGAGCCCGGGGCCGGGGCTCGGGCCCTGCTGCCACAAGGGCGCTGCCGAGGGCTCCCCGCCCTTGAGCCGGGGCCGGGCCCGGGGGCTGAGGGGCGGCCGCCGCCCGCTGCGGCGCCTTGGCCGGGCTGGAGAAGGGCTCGGGGCCGGGGCAGCGGCGGCAGCGGCGGCGGCGGGGTCGCTCCTCCGCCCGGGGCGTTCGCGCTTCAGCCGCAGCAGCGCCGGCGGCTTCTCGGAGCCGGGCGAGTGCCCGGGCTCGGCGGGGGCGGCCGTGGCCGAGCGGGGCCCGGAGGAGCCGCGCTCCCGTCTGGGGCCAAAGGGCGCCCGCTCGGCCCCGGGGCGGCGCTGAGGGAGCGGCGCCGCCATCGCTGCCGCCCTTAGGGGCTCTGAGGGGAGCGCGGCTCCCGCCAGCCCCGCTCGGCTGCGGGGAGAGACTGAGTAAAGAGAGAGAGAATAGAGACAGAATAGAGACAGAGAATAGAGACAGAGAGAATAGAGACAGAGAGACTAAAGACACATATTGCAGCTAAAGAATATCCGTGCAGTCCCAAATGCCTTCACACACCGGCCCCAATGGCCGTGCTTGGGGGTGTCAGCATCGCCACACGGCTGCCCCAGGGCCAGAATCCCCTTTGGAGATTCTGGGACCAGATCTGTGAGATGGGACACCAAACACACAAGTTCTTCCCCTGGGGTCTCTCAGATTTTTAGGCGACACAGCCTCCCTTTTTCCTGGCCGCATTTCCCTGTCTCTTTCCCCAATGGCTGAGGTACTTAAGAGGTACAGACTTCCCAAAACACCTAATACCTAAGGCCCCCTTCCCGCCCCTAGTTTTTCTTTTTCCTTGTGTCTCTCTTCTTTTTCTCTAAATCCAGAGATTTAGCACAGTCTTGAGTGAGCAATGAGTCTGTGTCAATTAGTGCAATTCGTATGGAATTTATGGTTCCCCCCTTTGCTTCTTTCACCTCTCCATATCCAGCCTTACCTACCATCAGGCCCACAGTTTGTTTGTAAAGACACCTCCTTCTCATTCCTTTCAACAGTTGGTGCCAAACTTCACCGCTGCCGGGACGGTTTCTTTTTCCTTCTCTGCCCCGCGCCAGCAGCCCCTGACTGAGCCAGGAGAGCCCAAGCTGCAGGTGGGACCACACCTGACATCCCCGGAGCCTCTGCTCTGGGCTGGAGCCCTGCAGGGCAGCTCCACCAACAACAGCTCCTTTTCCCATTGCCTCAGTGTTCTTTGGTGTGGGAAAGAGAGAAATGAGAATTGCTGCCTTCTCCTGTCTCAGGGCTGCATGAGCCATCAAACTTCCCTGCTGGTGCTCCCAGGGAGAGGAATGCTGGCCTAGGGGCTGTCTGCTGTTGGATATTGGGCAAGGGAGGGGGGAGACACTTGGCTGTCCCTGCAGACAGAAGAAATGGGTGAACATCCCATCCCAAATCAGGATGTGGGATTTCTTTGTCATCTTCTCACAACTCCTCTTTGGTTTTTGGTTCTCTGAGACCCTGGGCTCCAGGTGGGGAGGTGAGGCACAGAGCAGCCCTTGGCTGCACGGCTCCAGTGCCCGGTGCTCAGCCCAGGCCTCGCAAGGGACAGGCACTGGGAGCCCGTCTGCTGCAAAAACTCTCAGTCTTTGCTCTCTGTCTGCTCCTTGGGACAGCTCCAGGATGCTCAGTTCTTCCCACTCATCCGCCTCCAGGGGCAAGGGCTGGATCCAGGTGCTGTGGACAGTCCCATATTCCCAGTTCTCCTGTGGGAGCTCTTTGTCACTTTCACCTTCCCAAGGGCACTGCACTGAGGCTCTGTCAGCATCCCCTTTGGACAAGTCTTGGCCAGTGGAATCTTCCTCTTGGGAAAGTAAGGGTAGGTTTGCAAAAGAATTTTGTCTTAACTGTAGTAAATGACATCTCAAAGCAATGAAAATAAACCCAATTCCCATTTTGAAGGCTTGAACTACGCTACATATTTTCCTATGTAAAGTTAACTGCCCCAACCAGAGAGTGTTGCTGTGTGTGCCATCGGGTGTGAGCCCCACAGGCACAGCTCTGTGTGTGAAGGCTTTGTGTCAGTGGAGCAGCACCCAGAGCTGAGATTGCAGATGGCCCTGAGCTTGCACGGCCTCTGTGTGAGCGGCCGGATCCCACACCAGGGGCTGGGAGAGGTTGAGTGGTTCAACCACTCACACACCTGGGAGAAGCTGATCTGCACAGGAACCCTCTTGTTGCCTATGACAAAGTGGTCAAGGTGTTTCAGCTGCAGGGAGCAGCACAGGGGTTCCAAGATGTGCCACAGCCACTGCAGGAAATGCCTCCTGCACCAGTGTGACAGGGCTGCGGTGCTGAGGAGCTGCATCCCAACCCTCTTCCAGGCAGAGCTGGAAAAGCCTGTGCCCATCAGGATGCAGGGAAGAGCTGCAGCATTCCAGGTGTGAGCTGTCAGGGGGCACTGCCTGGGATGAGCCTGGAGAATTTCCCCTCTGCCACGGGCAGGTCTCAGGCCACGCTGTGCTCGGGGTGCAGTGGGGCTCTGCGGGCTGGCTGCTCACAAAGGTGTCAGAGCCGCCTGGGTGCACCCCAGACATCACCTCAGCCATGAGGCTTTTCTTGTCTTTGCTCAGCTGGAATTTGCAGGAGCACCTGCAGGGCTGAAACACCAAATGCCAAAGGCAGGACTGAGGCAAAAGCAACCACGCTGATCTCACCAGTTGGTAGAACCAGCAGGCAGTTCTCTCCATGTCTGCGTAGGAACTGGCACAGAGGATCTGTGGGAGGCTGGGCTTCTGATTCCTCCTCAGCTTCTCCTCAGAGAGCTGGAGGAAGCACAAGATGTTCTCACCCAGCTGCTCCCTCGTGCAGGTGCTCCCCAGCTCCACAGGGATGCAGAAGTTCCTTGCTGGCCTCTGCCCTGCAGTGTCCAGCTCTGGGTGCAGGGCGTGCCCGGGGGGATTCAGGGGTATCAGCATGGGTTAGAGCACACCCTGCTCACGGGAACTCCGACCTTCAAAGGCACTGCCCACTCTGATGGCTCCTTGTGGCACTGGCTAGGAGCTCTTGGACAGGCTGTGTCCAAGGACACGCGTGAAGCTGTCCCTCAATAACCTCTGTCCAGCTCCTGAACAGGCCACTGGATGTGCTCTGCTAAAAGCATTCCTCCGTTATTCCCAACATCATGGCTGTTTTCTTCCTCTTCATTTGCACCATTGCTGCCTCCTTCATTTCCAGCATCGCTGCCTTCTTCTTCATTGGCAGCCACATTACCACGTTCTGCTTCATTTCCATCAGCATTGTTGTCTCCGTTCCATGTCTACATCTTTGTTTTCATCACTGCCGTCTTCATTTCCAACATCATCTTCCTCCACATTCACATCATCATTTCCTTCATTTGCATCATCATCATCTCCTTCATTTGCATCCAAAATCCTGCCTTCTTCATTTCCAGGATCATTGTCATCTGCCTCCACTTTCATGTCATTGTTTTCTTCATCTTCCTTTGTGTCAGCTTTGCCTTCTTGCTGTTCTTTTTCTTTCTCCCCTCCCAAGTTCTTGCTGGAGCTCTCATCCTTGCCACTGCTGTCGGCTTCCTGGCTCCTTTTCCTGCAGCTAAACCACAGCCCTGAGAGGAGCAGGACTCCAGCACGAGCCCAGAAGTGCCAGTGCTGCAGGGCAGCCCCGAGCAGGGCTCCCCAGGCCCGCCA
>JAVTVJ010001107.1:0-19556 GCA_034509425.1 Eopsaltria australis | reverse complement strand
CCTTCCGCAAGCAGCCAATCACAGAATCAACCACGACACAGGAGCACTTAGCCCTTGCTCTCGCAGGCTTCGCAGGAGAAATCTCCTACTCCGCCAAACCACCTTGGACCCAGCTACTGACCATTGTGGACATAGACGTGCCACCGAAGGTCGCGGACCGACCGCTGCCAGGACCGACGGTCTTCACAGACGCTTCCTCCACCACTTCTACCGCAGCGGCGGTGTGGCAGACGGGAGAACAGTGGCACTGCATCAAAGCACGTGACCCCACACTGTCAGTGCAACAGCTGGAGGCAACAGCAGTGGTTTTGGCGTGTGGACTCTTCCAAGAAGAACACCTCAACATCGTAACAGACTATATTCGTGGCAAGGCTCTGCCTGGCCATGTCAGGACCAGGTGTGTCAACATCTGCAGCAGCTCTAATGCTGGAAGAAGCACTCTCCTCGCAACAGGGCACCGTGTCTGTCATCCACATCAACAGCCACAACCCAGTTAAAGGTTATTTCCAGACCGGCAACGACAAGGCAGACGCCGCAGCAAAGGGAGTGTGGACACTGCAAAAAGCTCGTCAATTACATGAGTCACTCCACATCGGAGCCAAGGCACTGGCGAAGAGATGCGGGATCTCGGCAACAGACGCAAAGCATGTAGTGGCCACCTGCCCTCATTGCCAGAAGCTACCCCTATGGTCCAGTGGGATCAACCCAAGAGGTCTCAAGCCCTCAGAAATCTGGCAATCAGACTTCACTTTATGTCAACTGCTGAAGCCTCGGGCATGGCTTGCAGTGACAGTGGACACTTACAGCGGAGTGATTGTGGCCACGCAGCACCCCAAAACTAACTCCAGAGCCACAATTCAGCACTGGCTGACAGCCATGGCGTGGCTTGGCATCCCCAAACAGATTAAAACTGACAACGGTTCCAATTTTACCTCCAAACCAGTGCAGGAATTCGCCTCGAAATGGGGCATCACTCTAGTGCAAGGTATTCCATATAACAGCACCGGGCAGGCCATTGTTGAGCGAGCAAATCAGACCCTGAAAGCCAAGTTAGAAGTACTAGCAAAAGCAGAAGGCTTTGAAAATTCCATTCCCTCAGGGGACCAAGCACGTATACTAGCAACCGCTTTGCTAGCACTGAACCAGTTCTCTAGGGGGGATGAAACAAACTGTCCCGCTCAAAAACACTGGGCCACCCGAGCATTAGAGGAGGGCCCACAAGTCATTATTAAAAATGAACTAGGCGGATGGGAACGGGGCTGGAGACTGGTACTCACAGGGCGAGGGTACGCAGCTGTCAAAAAGGAAGGCAAAATCAAGTGGTGTCCACTGAGGTCAGTAAAGCCAGACCTTCAGAATGAGCAGAATGAGACTAATGAGAACTGTGAGTTTCTGTTTACAGGACATGCTCGTGGGACACCCTCGTAAAGCGTACACCCCTGTTCCAGAGGAAAATGACAGACCCCCAAGCCGTCAGGCAACACCCAAGAGTTCTGTACCGGTGAAAACCAGACGTCAACAGTGTTTTTGTGTGATTTTGCTGTTGGGGCTTGTTACCAGGGGACAAGCCAGTCCAAACCATTACTCTCATCAGCCATTCAGGTGGGTCATGCAACACCTGTCAAATGACAAGGTGCTCAAAGAAACCACCACACCGAATGCCCCATCCTTTGTGATCCGCATTTCCAATCTGTTCCCTGGAAAACCAAAAGTAAACCCCTATTCCCCTCATGTTACAAGTATGCATCTATCCTATTGGTGCCCAGCCTCAAACCCAGGGAAGAAGTACTGCAATTATCCAGGGTGGGGATATTGTGGGTACTGGGGCTGTGAAACCATTGTTACAAATGCCGGACCATCGAGACCTGGGTGGGAACCTCAAAAGCCCGATGAATTTTTACAGTTCACCTGGGCTCCAACTGGTTGTAAACAACCTGTCATCCTTCAGGAAAAATACTATCGAAACTATCATAAAATCCCTAAATCTCGGAGGTGCACTGACTATAACATGACCGTTTTGCAACCAGGTCACCCTAGTTGGGCCACAGGCAGGACGTGGACAGTAGTTATTCAGGGATCAAAAGAGTGGGTGAATGTGTGAATTATCAAGCTCCAACCCCCCGCATCCCGGGCGGTTGGGCCAAACAAAGTTATTAAAGATGTACTGAAAGGGAAAAACACAACCCACTCCAAAGTCTTGCCCACAAAAGTCACTGATACCCTGATCGGTCATGCAGATACCTCCCAGATAAGTAGTTTAGCCAAGTCTGACCCTGACCCAATCTTTCGTATGTTAGAAGCTACCTTTCTTTCCCTGAACGAATCCAACCCGAACCTAACTGATTCCTGCTGGCTTTGCTATGACGTCAAACCCCCCTTCTACGAAGGAATTGCTTTAGATACCCCCTTCAGTTACTCCACAGCTGACTCCCCTCACCAGTGCAGGTGGGATACTCCCCGCAGAGGAATCACCCTGAGTCACGTCACGGGTCGAGGCAGATGTTTTGGCAGTGCAACCTTAGCAAAGAAAGGCAACATCTGCACCAAAGTTGTCAAGCCCAACAGAAAGAATAAGTGGGTGGTTCCATCCGCATCTGAGATGTGGGTTTGTCAGCGATCTGGAGTGAGTCCTTGTGTGTCTCTTGCAAAATTCAATGATTCCACTGACTTTTGTGTCCAAGTTCTAATTGTTCCTAGGGTCCTGTACCATACCGACGAAGAGATGTACCACCTCTTTGAGAAACCCGACCGGCTCCACAAGAGAGCACTGTTAACAGGTGTAACTATCGCAATGCTGCTCGGCCTGGGAGCAACCGGAACGGCCACGGGTGTCTCAGCTCTTGCGACCCGACACCAAGGGCTGTCTCAGCTACAAATGACCATCGATGAAGACTTGCAGAGGATCGAGAAATCCATTTCCTTTCTAGAGAAATCAGTTTCTTCACTCTCAGAAGTGGTCTTGCAGAACAGGCGAGGATTAGACCTCTTGTTCATGCAACAAGGAGGCTTGTGTGCCGCCTTGAAAGAGGAATGCTGCTTTTATGCAGACCACACAGGAGTCGTCAGAGACTCCATGGCAGAGCTCCGAGATAGGCTAGCTCGGAGACAGAAAGACAAGGAAGCCCAACAGAGCTGGTTTGAGTCCTGGTTCAATCAATCACCATGGCTCACCACACTAATTTCCGCCTTGGTAGGTCCATTGGCAATGTTGTTTTTAGTTTTTACCTTTGGACCATGCCTGCTGAACAAACTAGTCTCTTTTATCCAGACCCGTCTGGAACGGGCCAACATTCTGTTTTTAGAACATCAACAAATGCTGTAATCCAAACTATAAACACTGTGAATCGCAAGACTTTTCTAACTTGCCTTGCGAAATCTACTCAGGTATACCAAACCCCTTTTCCCTTGTCAAGTTACTACCTCATACCTCACTTCGATACATGTATCTATGACTACCTCATTCATTTGTGAAAAAAGGGGGGGAAGTGTGGTAGATAGGGACAGGCGGACGGAAGATCTCGCGATGTGACGGAAAGCAAGGGCAGCATGGAACCCTCCTCCCTTCCTTCCTGCATGATAACAGATCACCCAGAGTATGCAACTCCTCCTAACCCATTAGTTTTCCACTCCTTACTAACCCTAGCTATCCCATCGTCCCCTCTCTGACGTAGTGAAGCCCCCTAGACTATTTAACCTCGTGAGATAAGGAAATAAACGCCATTTGACCATCCACCACATTGGTGTCTGTGAGTCCATGGCCCGAGTGGCCCGGGTGAGGCCGGGCTGCCGTGCTGTCGTTCTTGAACCAGGTCGCCTGCCTTCATAGCAAGAAGGCAACACCAGGTAGAGAGGGCTCACAATCTGGCTGTACTCTGGAATGTGCATCCTCTAAAAGCTTATGGCCCCTAGGAAAGCTTGAGTTTCTTTTTTGTTAGTCGACGGAGACATCGCAGTGATCTTATTGATGACCTCCGTGGGAATCTGGCGCCGTCCATCTTGCCATTTTACCCCCAAGAACTGGATCTCTCGAGCAGGTCCCTTGACTTTGCTTTTCTTGATGGCAAAACCGGCTTCCAGGAGGATCATGATGATCTTCTCTCCTTTCTCAAATACCTCTGCTGCCGTGTTCCTCCACACAATGATGTCGTCGATGTACTGCAGATCTTCTGGAGCCTCACCCTTTTCCAGTGCAGCCTGGATCAGTCCATGGCAGATGGTGGGGCTGTGCCTCCACCCCTGGGGTAACCGATTCCAGGTATATTGCACACCCCTCCAGGTGAAGGCGAACTGAGGCCTGCACTCCGCTGCCAGAGGGATGGAGAAAAACGCATTGGCAATGTCAATGGTGGCATACCATTTTGCTGCCTTGGACTCCAGCTCGTACTGGAGCTCCAGCATGTCTGGCACAGCAGCACTCAATGGTGGAGTCACTTCATTCAAGCCACGATAGTCTACAGTCAATCTCCATTCCCCATCAGACTTGCGCACAGGCCAGATGGGGCTGTTGAAGGGTGAGTGGGCTTTACTAACCACTCCTTGGCTTTCCAGGTTGCGGATCATCTTGTGGATGGGGATCACGGCGTCTCGATTCGTCCGGTACTGCCGGCGGTGCACTGTCGAGGCGGCAATTGGCACTTGTTGCTCTTTTACTCTCAGGAGTCCCACTGGATTTGGATTTTCCGATAGTCCAGGCAAGGTGTTCAGTTGCCTGATGCCCTCTGCCTCCACAGCCGCTATTCCGAAAGCCCACCTGAGTCCCTTTGGGTCTTTATAATAGCCATTCCGGAGGAAGTCTATGCCCAGAATACATGGGGCCTCTGGACTAGTCACAATGGGGTGTTTCTGCCACTCCTTCTCGGTCAGGCTCACCTTGGCTTCTAACAAAGTTAATTGCTGTGATCCCCCTGTCACTCCGGCAATAGAAACAGGTTCTGCTCCCACATGTCTCGATGGAATTAAGGTAGACTGTGCACCAGTATCAACTAACGCTTCATATTTTTGTGGTTCTGATGTGCCAGGCCATCGGATCCACACTGTCCAAAAGACCTGGTTTTCCCGTGCCTCTTCCTGGCTAGAGGCAGGGCCCCTCTAGCTCTGGTTGTCATTTCTTTCTTGGGCGTACATGGTAGAGGTCCCCTCGAGGGGATCTAAGAGATCGTCCTCTCTTCTGTAATATCTGGCATCGCAGTCACGGGAGGCTGAGGCTACTTTCACTTTAGTGGACCCTCCGCCTCGGTTAGTATTTCCCTCTTTGAGTTGCTGTACCCGTGCTGCCAGGGTAGCAGTGGGTTTCTTATCCCACTTCCTCATGTCTTCTCCGTGGTTACACAGGAAGAACCGCAGCTCAGATCGTGGGGTGTACCCTCTCTCCCTGGCTGGGGGGCGCTGGGCTCTGACTTTGGGGCTTGCGACTCGCACTGGTGCCGCACTCCTCAACCTCATCTCCTCCCTCACCTCCCTCATCATCTCCTCTCTGAGGT
Source organism: Eopsaltria australis (assembly GCA_034509425.1). Lineage (NCBI taxonomy): Eukaryota > Metazoa > Chordata > Aves > Passeriformes > Petroicidae > Eopsaltria > Eopsaltria australis. The sequence continues at coordinate 14,076 of JAVTVJ010001107.1, read as the reverse complement.
CTTTGACCACAGCAGAGACCTGAGGCTGCATTGGGCCACTGATCATACTATCATAATTCCTGAGTTTGGTGGCTATGGAGCCCACTGTCTCTCGGTTGTTATCCGCATTAATTGTTGCAATGAAGATGGTGTATTGGGAGGGCCCTAGCTTTGCCAGATTCCACATTTGCCCTGTACACTTGACCTTGTCGGGGTCATTATCATGTTGTCCATCCCTCTCAAAGAGTACTTCCAATATTGCCACCTCCCTCAGCTGTTGGATTCCCTCCTCAAGGGTCTTCTATGGTCTTTTATGATGATATTCCTGCATTCTCTCTCTGTTGACAAACCTCTCTCTTACACTTATTAAAAGCCGTTCCCAGAGAGACAGAGGCCCGTCATCTCTTCCGAATACCTGATCAACCCCTGAGTCCTGGGACAAGGGTCCCAGCTGCCTTGCCTCAATACTATCCAGCTGCACGCCCATACCCATAAGGTCCCAGACCCGAAGTAACCAGGTTGTAAAAGGCTCACGACCCCGTCGCACAATGTCTTTTCGTAGATTACGGAGACTGTCATACCCTAGGGACTCAGTAGTGATTTCAATCCTTGGCCTCCCTACTGGTTGAGAGGGCCCTGCTTCCCCATCATTACTCACTGGCTGCTCTGGTTTGACCTTAGTCTTCCTCTTTTCCACAGGGGCAACTGCTACTGGCTGTGGCTGCCCCTCTGATCTGACTGGAGCCTGAGCGGTGATAGCGTCCCTGGGTTCCTCTGCTGCCCCATTAGACTCTCCCTCTTTGGGGTAGGGGAAGGGTTTCCCACCAGCTGGGCAAGTGTATTCCTTCAGCACTTGGCCCATCTCACGTATCTCTTTCACCAGGACTCCCACCCAATCCGGGTGGGTTGTTTCTGAGGTGGGTTGTGGGGCGGGTCAGACTCTGTAGCAACATCCCTAGTGTCTGGGGCAATGTCAGGTTCTGGGATGGTGTCCCTAGTTTCTGGGGCCATGTCAGGTTCTGTGGCTACATCCCTAGTCTCTGGGGCAATGTCAGGTTCTGTGGCAGCATCCCTAGTTTCCGGGGCCAGGTCAGTTTCTGTGGCAGCATCCCTAGTCTTTGGGGCCATGTCAGGTTCTGGGGCCCCATCCCTATTGTCTGGGGTAGATGTCAGAGTGGCTATCCAAGTCAGAGCCCCCTTATCCCTGAATGCTAAATAGAGCAGGCCTATCAGCAACACCAGCCACTGTATGGTATCATTAGCATCTAGAGAAGATTTGAACCCCTCAAAGATTGGCGGGATAGGCCCAAAGAGCTGGGTGAAGGGTTGTGAGAACATTTCTTTTGGTGTCACTTCCTTGCAGTAGGTACCATTATTAAAGTAACCCTGAAAACATGTCATTAGTGTGTGGTAGATGTGAATCCACATACCTGCCTTCTAGAGGAAGTTGAAAATCCATGAATTCTTCACCTTATTGACCCATGACACAAACTGTATAACAGCCACTGTAGCCTTAGTTATAGGGCCCATGTTTAGATATGGGGCTGCAAATGGGAGAGAAACAGCTGTGACCACTTGCCATACGAACCGGAATAAGCTAGACCACATGGTGCAACCTAATGAGGTTCCTATATCCAGCACACAAAAACTGCGTTACTCAAGAACTGTTATCCTTTTTCCCCTCGATGCCCTCGTGCCCCACCGTTGGGCGCCAAAATCTGTCCTGGTTTGAAGGACAGGTGTCTGTTAAGGAAGGCAGGAGCCTCCCTTGGAATGGGAAACTGTAACCCCTCTCCCTCTGAATTATTATAAATTTGAAATCAAGAGGCTCTCAGGCAAAGATATGGGAATAGGAATAACAGTTCTTTACTACTATCTAAAACAAGGATAACAAATAACAACAACTATAACGTTAACTAACAAACAGAACCAGAAACCCAGTGGCAGCCTGCTCGGCTTCAGGCACCTTTTCCCTTTGGTGCAGTTCCAGTCACAGCCTGCAGGGGCGCTCTGGGTGCGGTGATTCCCCGGTGCCTGCAGGGGGCGCTCCAGCGTGAGCTCAGGTAGCACACGGCGAATGGCGACTGCCCGAGGCACGGAGGGATGGAGGAGAGCCTTTGCTCCACAGACCCTCGGGAGGGGCAGCTGGTGTCGGTGCTACAGCAGGATCCCCGGACACAGGGAGCTGGGACGGTAAGGGGTCTCCACGTGCAGGGAAAAACCCCGCTACAATGTAGCGGAGAAAAACGGGCTGGTGGCAGGCAGGTCGGCTCCGGATGGGGTATAGGGCAGAGACTCACAGCAGACAGACCGGCAGCTCCGCGCTGGCTTCTCAGGGGCCGTGGGTTCAGCAGACAGCAGCTCCGACCGTCCAGCTCCGAGGCTCCCGAGCAAGAGAGCGTGACCTCCCCCCTGCCCTTGCTTTTCAGTCTCTCCAAATCTCGCGTTACCAGGCTCTGCTTCCATGAGGGGCAATTTTGCCCCACCTTGCCAAGGAGAAAGGCTCTACCCTTGTGCTTTGTTTCTCTTAAGTACCTAGTCATTTGTGTCCTAGCAACCCATGGGAGAAAAAATTCCTGAGGAAAAGAACCAGATCCAACCTTCAACAACTGTGGACTATCGTGGCTTGAATGAAGCGACTCCACCATTGAGTGCTGCCGTGCCAGACATGCTGGAGCACCAGTACGAGCTGGAATCCAAGGCAGCAAAATGGTATGCCACCACTGGCATCGCCAATGCGTTCTTTTCCATCCCTCTAGCAGCATAGTGCAGGCCCCAGTTTGCCTTCACCTGGAGAGGTGTGCAATATACCTGGAATCGGCTACCCCAGGGGTGGAGGCACAGCCCCACGATCTGCCATGGACTGATCCAGCCTGCACTGGAAAAGGGTGAGGCTCCAGAGCATCTCCAATACATCGATGACATCATTGTGTGGGGGAACACGGCAGCAGAGGTATTTGAGAAAGGAGAGAAGATCATCATAATCCTCCTGGAAGCCGGTTTTGCCATCAAGAAGAGCAATGTCAAGAGATCTGCTCGAGAGATCCAGTTCCTGGGGGTAAAATGGCAAGATGGACGGCGCCAGATTCCCACAAAGGTCATGAATAAGATCACTGCGATGTCTCCGCCAACTAACAAAAAGGAAACGCAAGCTTTCCCAGGGGCCATAGGCTTTTGGAGGATGCACATTCCAGAGTACAGCCAGATTGTGAGCCCTCTCTACCTGGTTACCCGTAAGAAGAACTATTTCCACTGGGGCCCTGAACATCAACAAGCGTTTGCCCAGATCAAGCAGGAGATTGCTCACGCAGTAGCGCTTGGCCCAGTAAGGACGGGACCAGAGGTGAGGAATGTGCTTTACTCTGCCGCCGGGAACAAGGGCTTGTCCTGGAGCCTTTGGCAGAAGGTGCCTGGAGAGACTCGAGGCCGACCGCTGGGATTCTGGAGCCGGAGTTACAGAGGGTCTGAAGCCAACTACACCCCCACAGAGAAGGAAATCTTGGCCGCCTATGAAGGAGTTCAAGCCACCTCCGAGGTAATTGGCACTGAAGCACAACTCCTCCTGGCACCTCGACTACCAGTGCTGGAGTGGATGTTTAAAGGAAAGGCTCCCTCTACCCACCACGCCACTGATGCCACATAGAGTAAGTGGATCGCACTTATCACACAGCGCGCCCGCATTAGAAATCCGAACCGCCCTGAGTTCCTGGAAATAATTACGAACTGGCCAGAAGGTGAGAACTTTGGTCTCACTGATGAAGAGGAGCAAGAACAAGTCACCCGGGCTGAGGAGGCTCCACCATACAATCAACTGCTAGATGAAGAAAAGTGCTACGCCCTTTTCACTGATGGTTCCTGTTGCATCATAGGGATGAACCGGAAGCGGAAAGCAGCTGTGTGGAGCCCCACACGACAAGTTGCAGAAGCCACTGAAGGAGAGAGTGAGTCAAGCCAATTTGCTTAACTCAAAGCCGTTCAGCTGGCCCTGGACATTGCTGAGAGAGAGAAGTGGCCAAAGCTCTATCTCTACACCGATTCGTGGATGGTAGCCAATGCTCTATAGAGTTGGCTGAAAAAGTGGAAAAAGGCCAACTGGCAGCATAGAAGAAAGCCAATCTGGGCAGCTGATAAATAGAAAGACATTGCCACTTGAGTAGAGAAGCAACCTGTAAAGGTCCGCCATGTAGATGCCCATGTCCCTAAAAGCCGAGCTAACGAAGAACACCAGAACAACAAGCAGGTAGATCACGCCGCAAAGATTGAGGTGGCACAGATAGATTTAGACTGGCAACACAAAGAGGAGCTGTTCCTAGCCCGATGGGCCCATGATGCCTCAGGCCACCAGGGCAGAGATGCCACCTATAAGTGGGCATGAGACCGAGGGGTGGATCTAACCATGGACAGTATCTCCCAGGTGATCCATGATTGTGAGACGTGCGCCGCGATCAAACAAGCCAAGCGAGTAAAGCCTCTATGGTATGGTGGACGGTGGTCCAAATATAAGTATGGGGAGGCTTGGCAGATTGATTACATCACACTGCCCCAGACCCGCCAAGGCAAGCGCTACGTTCTCACAATGGTAGAAGCCACCACAGGATGGCTGGAGAGCTACCCTGTGCCTCATGCCACTGCCCGGAACACCATCCTGGGCCTCGAAAAACAGGTCCTTTGGAGACATGGTACCCCTGAGAGAATTGAATCCGACAATGGGACTCATTTCAAAAATAGCCTTATAAACACCTGGGCTAGGGAACATGGCATCGAAGTGGGTGTACCATATCCCTTATCATGCACCAGCAGCTGGGAAAGTTGAACGGTACAATGGCCTGCTCAAAACCACCTTGAAAGCACTGGGTGGGGGGACGTTCAAGAACTGGAAGACTAATTTAGCAAAGGCCACATGGTTAGTGAACACCCGAGGTTCCTCCAACCGGGCCGGGCCTGCCCACTCTGACCCCTTGCGAACAACAGATGGAGATAAAGTTCCAGTAGTACACATGAGAAGTATGCTGGGAAAGACTGGGTAAACTCTGCCTCAGGTAAAGACAATCCCATCCGGGAGGTTGTCTTTGCTCAGGGACCAGGCTGCACCTGGTGAGTGATGCAAAGGGATGGAGAGACCCGATGCATACCTCAAGGAGATCTTGTTTTAGGGTGAACTACTCATGACACTGCGCTTGTATCTGTATCTGCATGTATGTATATACCTCGAAGGTTTAAATTTGATGTAAGGTGTTTGCATGGGAAAAAAATTCGGGGTGGAGAATGTTGAAGGTTGGATTTAGTGATTTTCCTCAGGAATTTTTCTCCCATGGTTTGCTAAGACACAAATGACTGAGTATTTAAGAGAAACAAAGCACAAGGGTAGAGCCTTTCTCCTTGGCAGGGTGGGGCAAAATTGCCCCTCATGGAAGCAGGGCTTGACAACGCGAGATTTGGAGAGACGAAAAAGCAAGGGCAGGGGGGAGGTGACGCTCTCTTGCTTGGGAGCCTCGGAGCTGGACGGTCGGAGCTGCTGTCTGCTGAACCCACGGCCCCCTGAGAAGCCAGCGCGGAGCTGCCAGTCTGTCTGCTGTGAGTCTTTTTCCTCTCTGCCCATCGGGAGCTGCCTGCCACCAGACTGTCTCTCCCCCTCCGCTCCTCCTCGCCGCTCCGAGTTTCCTCGCTACATTGTGGCGGGGTTTCCCCCCTGCACGTCGAGACCTCTTGCCGTCCCAGCTCCCTGTGTCCGGGGATCCTGCTGTGGCACCGACACCAGCTGCCCCCCGAGGGTCTGTGGAGCAAGGGCTCTCCTCCATCCCTCCGTGCCTCGGGCAGCTGCCATTTGCCGTGTGCTACCTGAGCTCACGCCGGAGCGCCCCCTGCAGCCACCGGGGAATCATCACACCCAGAGCGCCCCTGCAGCCACCGGGGAATCACCACACCCAGAGCGCCCCTGCAGGCTGTGACTGGAACTGCACCAAAGGGAAAAGGTGCCTGAAGCCGAGCAGGCTGCCACTGGGTTTCTGGTTCTGTTTGTTGGTTAACGTTATAGTTGTTGTTATTTGTCATCTTTGTTTTAGATATTAGTAAAGAACTGTTATTCCTATTTCCATATCTGTTCCTGAGAGCCTCTTGATTTCAAATTTATAATAGTTCGGAGGGAGAGGGGTTACAGTTTCCCATTCCAAGGGAGGCTCCTGCCTTCTTTAACAGACACCTGTCCTTCAAACCAGGACAAAAGGCAAGAGAGGCAACAGGGCAACAGCTTCCCCTGCCACATCTGCAGGAGTCAGGGCAACATTACCAAATCCTGCACCTGGTGATCTCCAGGAGACTGTCCTGTGAAGGGATGTTTCTGCATCTTAAGAAGTGGTTTTGTAGATGCCACTAAAGAATTGCTGATGAACTGGTCATCAGTGATTCCTTTTGCTGCTAGTTTGAGATTCTTTGCAGTCAGATTGTATTTCTACATGTGGATGCAAACTAAGAGCTTCTGGGCTTTTTGAGGTATGAGAACAATTGCTGTGGCAATAGTATTAGTCTGACTTGCTTCATTACCACCTTTCTTTTTCCTTTTTGCCAGTTTACTGCCTCTGTGCAGATACTAGTGGTGGTAGTGCCTCTGATGTAGTACCTGTTCTGGTTTTGGCGTGTTTCTATCATCTAATACATTGCCCATTCATTTGCTCTCTCTTTTTGCTGTCTTATTCATCTCAGAGGGACAATTGCATCCAAACCCTCTGATTTTATACAGTTAGAGATAAGGCATAAAGGGAGAGCTGATACTGCCACAGTTCCCAGATGGGAAGAATTCTACCATTCTTGTCAGGCTGAAGGCCATAACCCGTGGGCACATTCTCCATTCACATCCATGGAGTTTCTTCTGGGAGCATGAGATATTTGAAAAAAACATTGGTGGACCTCAGGTGAAGAATAGTTCTTTACCTTGTCTGAGGTTCAATGTTTGTGTGACTTTTGGTGCATTTCCCATGTCATTTTGAATTTTTACAGGGTATTGATAAATGCATTGTATTACTCCATAAGTTGGTTTAATTAAGTTATAGAACAAGGTACTTCTGTTAAGTTTTTCACAGTTCTTTTGACGTGTGATCCAGCACCAAAAATAGTTTGGAGAATTCAAGCCTGGAGTTTGTTATCTAGAGTAGCTTTTCAATCAGACAAAAAAGGTTAGGTATTTTTCAGGGTGTTTAAAAACTGAGCTTCACAAAAGAAGTTGTAACTTAACAGCTATTACCATAATATTTTTACAAAGGCAAACATTTATATGTCTCTCTGCAACTACAAGACTAGTCGAGGGAGGGTTTTTTTGGCTTTTGCTATGAAAATGGAGCTATTGATCCGTGAACATAAATCCTTATTTATCTCCAGTTGAGTTTATAGGACAATGAAATTATAGGATTGCTTGAATCAATCAATGTTTCTAAAGCAAGCTATAGAAATATAAACAAGTTATCAATTATTTAATAAAGTCAATTTGCTTAGAAATGCCTGGCGACAGGCAGCAGATGTTACACTAATTTCTGCTTTCTCTGGAACTTCACAGGGGCTGCAAGATCTTAATGTCACTATTAGCAAAGGTAACTTTATTTTAGAAACTCATTCTGAACTCTCACAGCAAGAGGAAGAAACCGTCATTCCTCTTGACCACAAAATCTGTGCTATTTCTAAGAGGAGTTCTTTGAAATAACTAGGATATCTCACTGCTTGTTGCATTAGAGGGGACTTAGTACAGTGGCACTACATTTAGTTAGCATAATGAGATTTTAAGCCTCTAAGATACTCAGTTTGAAGTACCATAACTTTTAGTCAGTCAAGATTGAATTTGTTAGTGAAGTACAAGATGTATAATATTTTATCTTTCCTAGAATTTTAAACTGTGTGCCTGTTTCCTGAGAAGCATTTAGGTTAATATAACCAGGTTCTGACTTGGAAAAAAAAATAAGTGTAAAAGTGTGTCTTTCTGCTTCTCAGTCAGAAGTGCCATGAAAGTGGCCTCTTCAGTGTGGTTTTACAGTTACCATGTTTGCCATTTGAGATGCGCTTTATTGGAGTGATTTTATTTAAGGTGACTCAAGAATCTCCCATGAGCTCACAGTGTCCTTTTGGTGCTCCTGTCTGTTTTGAATGTACAGCAGGATCTTTATTAGCAGGCTCTGATGCCTTGGTGGTCAGTCTGTTGGGTAGTTTGTCATAGTTTATCATGCAGGAGTACAGAATCATCTGATTAGTCTGCTTAATCAGTCCTTGAACAGGGATAGCAATAATTAAGTCACAGATGGCCATTGTAAATCCATCTTTTCCAATACATTATTGTTGCGTTCCCTGCTTCGGTCCCACCCTGGTACCGGCAGCAGAGTCCTAGCGCTACCCTAGGAAGTCGTTCGCGATCGGGATGACTTCCTCGGAGTGCCGACAACGGGCACAGCTGGTCCGCGTTCGGTCCGGGGAGATGTTGCCCCCGGAGCGTGGTGAAACAGCAAAGAACTACCAAAGAAGGAGGTCTCTTGGTATGTGATTTCGGTAGGTTTATTGCCTCCAAAGGGAGCACATGAACCAAGAGCCCAGAGCAGCTTATTACATCGGTATTTAAGGAGGAACAACACCCAATAGGATGAGGGCAGGGGACAATACAGGGGAGGGGCTGGGGTACATGATCAAATGGGGTTTAGGGAGGGGAGGGGAACAGAGAGAACAACGAATGAACTATGGAGTGACAGGGAATTTCCCAGAGCGGGGACATATAACAGACAAGTCCAGTAACCAATAGCAGGAGCTTGGGTCCGTGGATTGGTGGTCCAACTGCTGCCCCTGGGAGCTCCGGGGGGAAACCCTCTGTCCGTGGAACCTGTCCGGAAGTCCTCTGGTTCCGAACCACCGCAACATCTCCCCCTGTCTTTTTAATTAAAGAAAGTGATTTGTTAGTACAATGAAGATAATAACTAAAATCCAAAGCAAAGTCTTGAAAATCTGCAAATAAACAAACAAACATTGTTAAATCATTGTCTCTCTACAGGACTGGGACGGATTGGGGTATGGGAGGTACATGGGGTAGGTTTCAGGAGAGTCTAAGGGGAAGATATCAAGAAGAAGGGTCTCAGTGATTTTCTTGATGACTGTCGAAGTTTGGAGTTTTCTTTTTCCTTCTCTTCCACGCTGATCTCTGTGGAGCAGCGTCTGTTGGTGGATGCGACTGGATCTGCTCTGGTGGATGTGTTGGGTGGAGAGTTGTGATGCCTACTAACTTCAGCCATCGTGGTTCAAGTGACTGGTCATCTGGGATCGCCTCTGATGGGGTCTCCAGTGGCATGGGTGGTGATGGAGAGCAGGACACTGTAGATTCAGCTTTTAATTTCTTTGAGGAGCACGGTGCCGATCCGTTTCCCAAATGGGATGGAGCATGTGGTGTCCAGGAGCCTGTGGAAGACTTAGGTGGAGGATGATTAGAACTGTTCAGCAGGCTTTGAAGCTGCTGCTTCCATATCTTTTCCCACACCCGATACTGAACCTTAACTAAAATACCTGTCATGATTGTTTTTATATTAGATGGGACCAGCACACCTTTAAAGTGAGGAGAATCTCTCCCAAGCTCTCTCTCCACCTTGCAAAGCTCTCGCAAGGCTGCAGGTGACTGTGATTCCCATCGTGGGTTGTTACCCTGAGGGCTGTGCACACCTGATGCCACTGCAGGGTCTGGCTGACTGGCTGCATCACAGGCTTCAGCCTCCCCACTTTTTGGCCCCCAATCCCGGGGTGTGAATGAGGGAGCGTGGGGATCTGGAAGTGGGCAGTGGTCAGGGGTGGGACTGCAGTTGATATGAGCAGTCCAGGCACGGGGTGGGGCGGGGATCTCCCTCGGGCTGGGGCAGGGACCTCCGGCGTGAGGGGAGGGACCCGACGCGAAGACATCATCAGCCGCGGGGGGGGAACCCGACGCGGGGCCAATCGACGCGAAGGGGAAGGAGCCGTGGGAGGAGTTGGGAGGATTCTCGGGCTTTCGGCATGAGACTGCGCAGTGGGCGCAGGGCTGTAGGCACGGCGCCACGAGGCCGCCGCCATCTTTAAACTCGGAACAATGGGGGAGCGCAGCTGGCGCGAGTTTGGCTGTGGGCTCGGAGAAAGGGTTTGGGGTGAAGCTCGCTATGAGGGAATCAGTCTCATAGCGGGGAGAACTGAGGGGCGCGCTTCCCTGTAGCGGGGAAGAGGGATTGGGAAAAGGGAAATTAGGAACGTGGGGTGGGTGAGTCGGGGATTTCGAACTTTCAGGACAATTACGCAAAGTATAACAAATTACAATCAACAACTGGAAAAATTTTCGGACAGAAACATCACCCCCTCTCTCTACCTCTTCTAAATGTTTTTCTACTAACTCCCAAAAACCCAGAGTTTTAACAGAAGAAGCAGAAGCAAGAGGGACATAGGCAAAGATCCATTTAACAAAACGTTTCCAAGCCCTCTTATTAGCTTTCCCGTTTTTTAACTTTAGGGTCTCTTTAACTTGGACATAAAACTCCTGCTCTACTTGGGACAGCTTAATACCCATTGTCTCCGAATAAAAGCGTCCTTGCTCTTTTTATACGGTACAAAACTCTCCCTCTAGCCTGATTCCCGCTGCTTATCGCGGATTAGACCTCACCGTCCGCGCTCGGTTCTCGGTGGCTTTCCCGCCGCTATCACGGGCACCGAGCTTCGCCGCCGTGCGCGGATCCTGGTCCTTTCCCACCGCGCCTCGCAGCCGCCAAACCTCACCGCTCCGTGCGGGTCTTGGTTCCTCGATCCCGGCTTCAGTTGCCGTCACCGGCTCCGGAGGGAGAAACATCCAAAAGAGCAAGGGTCTCTGGTCTCGTCAGTCCATTCAGCTAGCGTACACACTTCAGACGCTCTAGAACGGTTGCTGACGGCCCCTGCCAGCCCCCCGCTAAAACGCGGAAGTCCTTGCTAGGGGAGCGACGTCCCGAAGGCACAGTCCGGACCGCTGCTGCGTATCCAGGAGTCGGAGTCTCTGTTCGGTGCGCCACTTAGTTGCGTTCCCTGCTTCGGTCCCACCCTGGTACCGGCAGCAGAGTCCCAGCGCTACCCTAGGAAGTCGTTCGCGATCTGGAAGACTTCCTCGGAGTCCCTACTTCGGGCACAGCTGGTCCACGTTCGGTCCGGGGAGATGTTGCCCCCGGAGCGTGGTGAAACAGCAAAGAACTACCAGAGAAGGAGGTCTCTTGGTATGTGATTTCGGTAGGTTCATTGCCTCCAAAGGGAGCACATGGACCAAGAGCCAAGAGCAGCTTATTACATCGGTATTTAAGGGAGGAACAACACCCAATAGGATGAGGGCAGGGGACAATACAGGGGAGGGGCTGGGGTACATGATCAAATGGGGTTTAGGGAGGGGAGGGGAACAGAGAGAACAACGAATGAACTATGGAGTGACAAGGAATTTCCCAGAGCGGGAATACATAACAGACAAGTCCAGTAACCAACAGCAGGAGCTTGGGGTCCGTGGATTGGTGGTCCAACTGCTGCCCCTGGGAGGTCCGGGGGGAAGCCCTCTGTCCGTGGAACCTGTCCGGAAGTCCTCTGGTTCCGAACCACCGCAACATCTCCCCCTATCTTTTTACTTAAAGAAAGTGATTTGTTAGTACAATGAAGATAATAACTAAAATCCAAAGCAAAGTCTTGAAAATCTGCAAATAAACAAACATTGTTAAATCATTGTCTCTCTACAGGACTGGGAATGATTGGGGTATGGGAGGTACATGGGGTAGGTTTCAGGAGAGTCTAAGGGGAAGATATCAAGAAGAAGGGTCTCAGTGATTTTTCTTGATGACTCTCGAAGTTTGGAGTTTTCTTTTTTCTTCTCTTCCACGCTGATCTCTGTGGAGCAGCATCTGTTGGTGGATGCGTCTGGATCTGCTCTGGTGGATGTGTTGGGTGGAGAGTTGTGTTGACTACTAACTTCAGCCATCGTGGTTCAAGTGACTGGTCATCTGGGATTGCCTCTGATGGGGTCTCCAGTGGCATGGGTGGTGATGGAGAGCAGGACACAGTGGATTCAGCTTTTAATTTCTTTGAGGAGCACGGTGCCGATCCGTTTCCCGAATGGGATGGAGCATGTGGTGTCCAGGAGCCTGTGGAAGACTAAGGTGGAGGGTGATTAGAACTGTTCAGCAGGCTTTGAAGCTGCTGCTTCCATATCTTTTCCCACACCCGATACTGAACCTTAACTAAAATGCCTGTCATGATTGTTTTTATGTCAGATGGGACCAGCACACCTTTAAAGTGAGGAGAATCTCTCCCAAGCTCTCTCTCCACCTTGCTAGGCTCTTGCAAGGCTGCAGGTGACTGTGATTCCCATCGTGGGTTGTTACCCTGAGGGCTGTGCACACCTGATGCCACTGCAGGGTCTGGCTGACCAGCTGCATCGCAGGCTTCAGCCTCTCCACTTTTCGGCCCCCAATCCCGGGGTGTGAATGAGGGAGCGTGGGGATCTGGAAGTGGATGGTGGTTAGGGGCGGGACTGCAGTTGATATGAGCAGTCCAGGCTCGTGGTGGGGCGGGGATCTCCCTTGGGCTGGGGCAGGGACCTCCGGCGCGAGGGGAGGGACCCGACGCGAAGACATCATCGGCCGCGGGGGGGGAACCCGACGCGGGGCCAATCGACGCGAAGGGGAAGGAGCCGTGGGAGGGGTTGGGAGGATTCGCGGGCTTTCGGCGTGAGACTGCGCAGTGGGCGCAGGGGTGTAGGCACGGCGCCACGAGGCCGCCGCCATCTTTAAACTCGGAACAATGGGGGAGCGCAGCCGGCGCGAGTTTGGCTGAGGGCTCGGAGAAAGGGTTTGGGGTGAAGCTCGCTATGAGGGAATAAGTCTCATAGCGGGGAGAACTGAGGGGCGCGCTTCCCTGTAGCGGGGAAGAGGGATTGGGAAAAGGGGAATTAGGAACGTGGGGTGGGTGAGTCGGGGATTTCGAACTTTCAGGACAATTACGCAAAGTATAACAAATTACAATCAACAACGGGAAAAATTTTCGGACAGAAACATCACCCCCTCTCTCCACTACCTCTAAACGTTTTTCTACTAACTCCCAAAAACTCAGAGTTTTAACAGAAGAAGCAGAAGCAAGAGGGACATAGGCAAAGATCCATTTAACAAAACGTTTCCAAGCCTTCTTATTAGCATTCCCGTTTTTTAACTTTAGGGTCTCTTTAACTTGGACATAAAACTCCTGCTCTATTCGGGACAGCTTAATACCCATTGTCTCCGAATAAAGCCTCCTTGCTCTTTTTATACGGTACAAAACTCTCCCTCGAGCCTGATTCCCGCTGCTTATCACGGATTAGACCTCACCGTCTGCGCTTGGTTCTCGGTGGCTTTCCCGCCGCTATCACGGGCACCGAGCTTCACCGCCACGCATGGATCCTGGTCCTTTCCCACCGCGTTCCGCAGCCACCAAACCTCACCGCTCTGTGCGGGTCTTGGTTCCTCGATCCCGGCTTCAGTTGCCGTCACCGGCTCCGGAGGGAGAAACATCCAAAAGAGCAAGGGTCTCTGGTCTCGTCAGTCCGTTCAGCTAACGTACACACTTCAGACGCTCCAGAACGGTTGCTGACGGCCCCTGCAAGTCCACCACTAGAACGCGGAGTTTCTTGCTAGGGGAGTGACGTCCCGAAGGCGCTATCCGGACCGCTGCTGCGTATCCAGGTCGCTCGCAGGGAACCCCGAGAGGTCGGAGTCTCTGTTCGGTGCTCCACTTTGTTGCGTTCCCTGCTTTGGTCCCACCCTGGTACCGGCAGCAGAGTCCTAGCGCTACCCTAGGAAGTCGTTCGCGATCTGGAAGACTTCCTCGGAGTGCCGACAACGGGCACAGCTGGTCCGCGTTTGGTCCGGGGAGATGTTGCCCCCGGAGCGTGGTGAAACAGCAAAGAACTACCAGAGAAGGAGGTCTCTTGGTATGTGATTTCGGTAGGTTTATTGCCTCCAAAGGGAGCACATGAACCAAGAGCCCAGAGCAGCTTATTACATCGGTATTTAAGGAGGAACAACACCCAATCGGATGAGGGCAGGGGACAATACAGGGGAGGGGCTGGGGTACATGATCAAATGG